>JAASAO010002582.1:0-53240 GCA_017311375.1 Mytilus coruscus
TTGGAAAATATGCATATGTTGTTATTCTATAATGTGTTGATATAATTGTAATTGTTTCTTGTATTTTTTTTTTTTTGGGGGTTGCGAATTCTCCGTAAAGTAGTCTACCAGGGTAGCTTCTGCAGTTCTCTCTATAAAGGCTTTTACTGAAGTGGCCGTCGGTTGCCGAATCTGTGACTTGAAAGCTTTGACACGTTGTAAACTATAATTTCGTTTGACTGATCATGAGAGGAGAGTATCTTCTTACGACCCGTCATGATTCGAAATATATAGATTGATTTCCCAAACTATAAGACGTGCTTAAATAGAAGAAGCCGTAAAACATACATATGTAAATCGAGAATTTCTGTTTTTGAAAGCTGTATATTTTGATAATATTTATTGAAGTGAAAATAGAGTGAAAATTTTATGTTTTTATATATTTTATAAATCACGTTTAATATTAATCTCATAATTATACAGAATAATGGAGTAGCCGATACTTTAAAATACTTTTATAAGCAATAGCATATATAAATGCTATAAATTTTTAACTATTTTATTTGTCCCATATCCACCCTGTTCTTTTGTATATCCGTTTGGTGACACTGATAGGTGATTAGAAATCAGTAATAATAATCATAACGGGAATCATCCTTATCACACACATATTCAAATAGACTGTCCTTATGTTACTAAAACGTAAGCTCCGCCCGATCAGTTGAAAAAATTGGTAATATATTCCCTTTATGACCGCGGACACAATGTTTAAATATGTTACATTAAAAGAGTTAGTATATAGTTAGTATCCAGTTGTCCTGGTGTAGGGGTATAACCGGTGGGTCTATATGCTAAAGATCTTTAGTTCGATTCCCAGCA
This sequence comes from Mytilus coruscus, assembly GCA_017311375.1. Classification (NCBI taxonomy): domain Eukaryota; kingdom Metazoa; phylum Mollusca; class Bivalvia; order Mytilida; family Mytilidae; genus Mytilus; species Mytilus coruscus. Next base: position 859 of record JAASAO010002582.1, read on the forward strand.
TAGACACTGGATTTTTCTACATAAACTTTGATAGTTAGTCTTTCCGTATACATATTTCTAAGTTTTATTGTGGATTTGACATTGCCGCCAAAATGTTACAGAACAAAGAAAAGCATGCAGATCAAAGAAACTCAAGCTAGGGTGATCTGGTAGGGTTGATCCGGCTCAGATCAATCCTGGTAGATCAAAGGAGCTGGATGTAACTTCTGAACAAGCACGTTAAAATAACCGACTCAGTGTGTTGGTTTAGTTCAGTGCAGGTTTGATATTCATCTAATATTAACCTGTTCGATTTCGTTCTGAATATTGATTTAACTTGCCACTGGACGTTATAAACACGCACCCGTTCATCTTTTTCCGTAAAATATATATGTTCAGAGCACACTGGTGATATATAACTAGGCCACACATATCTATTCTTCCTAAGTGAGAATGTAGGTTGATGCCCTGCTCTCTGCTTATTCAAATTATGTAAATTCTAATTATTATGTAACAAACTAGCTTACTAGGATAATTTCAGTTTTAAACACATGCACGCATTTTCTTCTTCTTCTTTTCATACTCTGACTGAAGGGTTAAATTTGGTGATTTGGGAAAGGAGTATTGATATTTGTTTTATAACTAAACATTGAAGATGCCTTTTATAACTGTATGTATTATACTATTTAATCAAAAGTGCATTTTTCTGATGATTTATTCAACAATTCATACTTACATTTACAAGTTAGATATCAACTATTAGTAATACTCATGCTATAATTGATTACAATTTGATGTTGCAAAACACACAATTACATTTTTTACGAACCTTTAACACTATAAAATAATTTGGGTCAATAAGTACTCTGAAGTATTAAAAGTTGGGACAATCAGTAATAATATAATAGAGCATGAACACGGAAATTGGTCAAATAGACAACAACCAGCCAAAGAGCAGAAAATAGCCCAAGTCCACCAATAGGTCTTCAACGGAGATAAAAATCCAGCACCCGGAGACGGGCTTCAGCCGGCCCCTAAACCTATTTTACATACCATTTTTAATCCTGTTAGAAGAAAAGACAATTCAATGGGTTTTTCAAGATAACACATATTATTAATTCCTGGAACAATTTAGAATAAGGTGTCAATTGGCGACTTTTGATACCGTTATTGTGGTAAAATTGTGCTTTTGGGTGCTGCTTTCATAAAGGAACCGTATTACTCGTGAGTTAATGAAATATACATTATCATATACGTTTACATCCAGTCATATTATAGATCATAGCAGTGAAACATAAGTGACTTTTAGCTATAACATTGGTCCGATAGTCCTGAAGCATAGTGTCGGAATCTTCCACGTCGTCTATCTTACAGAATGTGATGCTGGCGACTTTTAAAACTGTTTGAGCATTTTGATAAATCGTCCCTGGCGAATTGTGTACCACTTGGTATGATTGTTCATATATTTGACGTGATGACGGCTTTGGTACAACACTCGCCGTAATGAAAAATATTGAACAAATGCATACATATATAATAAACTAAGTCCTGTATGTTTTAGCCGACCAGAAATATTTCATTCAGTGATTGTTGATCGTAGACTTATTATTTTTCGGTTTTGTTGCCGGAGATTACCGGACGGTGACTTTGATAAACAATTAACACATATTCAAGGAGCACTTGAAAAATAAGTGAGTTGATAGCGCGATGATAACTTGTTTTATATTTTCCATGTGTTTCCATTTGTTAATTCTACTTTGTCGTAACAGTACTAGTTGTGAAATGATTTGGTGTTTTAAATGGTTCTTTCGGGATCAATACACACTATTTACCTTCCAGTGCACGTTTGTTTATATTCTTTTGATCATGGTTTCCCTCGCACCTGCGATGTTCGGTTGCAGGAGTTCTAACGAGAGGTCTCGTGGTGTTAGTCTATAGGTCACTGCATACGGAAAAGCTACCGGCGAATTAGAGTACGAGAAGACAATAATTCAATAGCAGTATATATACTATTAAAACAACGAGGTCCAGTTTGTTAGCCGGCATGACGTAAAAACGACGAATCAAAGAATCAAACTTTATATATAACGAATATAGGACAATATATAAATAACACACAGCTGAGAGGGTGATAGAGCAGATTGTTACCGAGAAAACATTGTCAACCGTGGAGAAACCAAGGTTGACAAAGTTTTCGAGGGTACCAATCTGATCTATCACACTCTCAGCTATGTTTTATTTAATTTATAATACTGAACATTCTATCATTATTATCTTTTAAATTTTAAATCGAAAGTACTTAACTATGAAGTCACGATTTTTCGTTCCCTATTGTTAATTTTCCTTTTTGGATGGTGATGTTCCTTTGGCACCATCTTACGGTGTTTATATTTCACAACTCGTTCGCTATGCCCGTGTCTGTTGTGACGTTTTAGATTTTAACGAACGTAATCTATGTATTACTGGTAAATTATTAAGTCAGGGATTTCGTTACCACAAATTACTTAAAACTTTTACTAAATTCTTCCATAGATATAAAGATTTGGTTTTGAAGTTCGGTTGTACCTGTAGAAAACTTATTTCAAACGGGATAGCACATCCTCATTTTACGGAGATGTTGTTTACCGTGCCCGGAAATTTAGAAACGATCCTGGTAAACTTATCGATCCTTTAAATAAACTTATTCTAAAAGGTTACCAATTCAACACTGTCATTAGATCTTTGAATATTGTTTTTATTGGTATTTATATTGATTTTGTTATCAGTAAATTAAAAGCAAACTAAATATTATTGTTATATACATATGCACTTTCATGGATCTACAATCTGTCGACTCCTGTATCTTGGCATTGCACAAGGTCATGTTTTTCTCTGACTGTTTATGACGTCTTTACACTAAATCCATTGGATGTTGGATGTGTACTGATTGATAATTTAGTCTTAGATGCATGATTTTTTATAAGTTGTTATTGGCTTTGAACTAGCTGTCAGTAACTGCGAGTACTCTCAGATCTGTACTTAGTGTCTTTTGTTGTTGGGATGTACAAGTACCCGTTCACGTCCACTCTGTTTTTTTGTTATATGTATTTCTATTTGTATCCATCTGATGAGTTAAGCCTTTTTCAACTGATGTTTATAGTTCGTTCTTATTTTGTACTGTTACACCACTGTCCCAGATTAGGGGAGGTTGGGATCCCGCTAACATGTTTAACCCCGCCACATTCTGTATGTATGTGCCTGTCCCAAGTCAGGAGCCTGTAATTCAGTCACTGTGGTTAATTGTCGTTTGTTACTGTGTTACTTATTTGTTTATCTTCATTTTATTTGTACATTAATTAGGCCGTTAGTTTTCTCGTTTGAATTGTTTTACCTTTCAAATTGTGATTTCAGGGCCTTTTATAGCTGACTATGCGATATGGGCTTTGCTCATTGTTGAAGGCCGTACGGTGACCTATAGCTGTTAATTTCTGTGTCATTTGGTCTCTTGTGGAGAGTTGTCTCATTGGCAATCATACCACATCTTCTTTTTGTATGTACATAACAACGTTACAGTTATAAAAAAAAAAAACAACAAAAGTGAAGAAATAATTTTAAATTTTTTTATTTTGACAGTCTATGAAAAGTTCTTAGGCCAAAACGTAGAACTTGAGCAGTGTCTTTAATTTACCGATGTAAATTGATTCATTGTCCTTAAACCTTTAAATTATCGATGTTTGATTGGTCTGCACGAGAGGGTGACATTCAAAAATTGTCTCCCGCTGAGCCATGGGATAGAGTAAATTATCTCCCTCGTATTAGCCAATCAAAATCTTTCATGTTAACGTGAAGTATAATAATATGGTGTTAATAAAGCATTATACCATTCCAAGCCCTTATGTTTTCCACATGATTCATATAACCAATAATTAACAAGTTCCGGGTCGATTCCGATACCGATACCAATAGTATATGTCAACTGTTACCTAATCTGTACGTTTCGCCTTTGTCAGGCGCACCACCAAACGGTGTATTTAAGATTTGCAATATACACGAGTCATAATCACACCTGAACTTTGTAATTATACAGTGATTGACACTACTAAATCCAATCATTGTCACGTGTAGTTTCAGGTTGTAGTACGAAAAACCAGGACGGGTTTAAACAGAAAGATTTTGAAAGCAAAGAAAACTGTGCACCTTATAATCAGCATGACTTTATCAGATGACAATAAGACTACTAAAATATACGATAAATATAAGGCGTAGGTATTGTAATTCAGTCAGGGACCCGTGATGTCGCGGGTATGTTCTAGTTTTCTGAAGTTTTGATAAGATAAAGGATTTTCCTTTACAAAAGTCCATAATTAAAAACAAATTGAGAATGGAAATGGGAATGTGTCAAAGAGGCAACAACCCGACCAAAGAGCAGAAAGAATAGAGCCGAAGGCCACCAATGGGTGTACACCTGTTTTATAGTAAAACGTAGACATTGAAGTATATAAAACCTATCCAACTTTGTGTTTTAAATTGGAAGTTTTATATGACTTTAAGCATTGAATACCAGGAAACACGTAAATATATTTTAAATTTCCATTTCAGTAGGCGTTAGTGTCCTATGTTCACTTCCACTTGACCCTTCCTTTGGTCAAGAATCTCGAAAAAAGCAACAGCAATTATGCATCCTTGTTTGTTATAAGTTTCCAACAAACCATATTGCCTGTAATTTCGTGTATTATCTATGCATCTTCAAACTATACTGGTCAACAAAAGAAACGATACAAGACAATGTATTTTTCCCTATATAATGAAATTTGATACACTGTACCAAGGTAAATAACTGCCCAATTTGTCTAATATTTACCGAGTGTTATTTTCTTATCAAAACCACTGATTTAAGGCAAATACGCAATTTCTTTATTGCAATTTTTGTTATTTAAAAATCGTATTTTCACCCAAAATTTAAAAAATCGATATTAGAACTTAAAACTTTAAACTTAAACATGGTCTGCTTGAAATTTTAATGCCTTTGCAGATACATGTATTTGAATACTTAATTCTCATCTTCGAAATCAAGTGCCAACTTTTGTAATCATTTTCCTCAAAATAAATTTGACCCTGTGTTCAATAACACATTCTGTATGAGTCTGTCCCAAGTCAGGAGGTGGTTGTCGCCTGTTGCTGTATATCATATTTGTTTTCGTTCATTATTTTGTACATAAATCAGGCCGTTAGTTTTCTCGTTTGAATTGTTTAACATTTGTCATTTTGAGACCTTTTATAGCTGACTATGCGGTATGGATTTTGCTCATTGTTGAAGGCCGTATGTCGATGTATAGTTGCTAACTTCTATTTCATTTCGTCTGTTGTGGAGAGTTGTCTCATTGGCAATCATACCACATCTTCTTAATTGTATATGATACATTGTTTCAATGTAAAGTTTTTTTAGTAGTTCTGTAGTCTGGAATTGCAATTATCCTAATATAATTATAATACTTTTCTTGTGAAACTGCAATTTTGTACTGTTTAATTTTCTTAATGGTAAGCTAATTATAAGATCTGTGTTTTAAGTGGCATTACTACCGACCCTTCTAGCCTAGAAGGGTAGATATAAGAAGATGTGGTATGAGTGCCAATGAGACAACTCTCCATCCAAGTCAAAATTTATAAAAGTAAACCATTATAGGTCAAAGTACGGTCTTTAACACGGAGCCTTGGCTCACACCGAACATTAAGCTATAAAGGGCCCCAAAATTACTAGTGTAAAACCATTCAAACGGGAAAACCAACGGTCTAATCTATATAAAAACGAGAAACGAGAAACACTTATGAACCACATCAACAAACGACAACTACTGAGCATCAGATTCCTGACTTAGGACAGGTGCAAACAAATGCAGCGGGTTTAAACGTTTAAATGGTACCAAACCTTCACCCTTTTTCTGAAACAATAGTGTAACATCACAACATAGAAAGACACACTATAAAATATCAACTGAAATAGCTTATCTCAATCAAAGGACATATTAACACCATTGAACATACACTAAACAAATAAATTTGACCTATGATACAATGTAAATACAAAATAAATAAACTAAGGAAGAATAATAAAACTAACATGTTATATCGGTATGAAATGTTAAACAATTTAAGAAAAACAATATGCTCAAACAAAAATATCAGCCATTTGCAATAACTTTAAACACAGGTAAATGAAAATAATTTTGTTGTTAGGTATACGTGTACAGTTACAATAGAGAAAGGAAATATTTTACAAAATAAATAATTTTGATGTTCATAGTACGAAGTGGAAATTTATATTAGTACCAAACACTTATCAAAGCTGGTATATAGACCAGATATAACCCTGAATAACATTAAATAACAAACAAAGCATTACAATTAGTATCAACATGTCAAATAAACAAGAAAGTACGATTTGAGAGTACTCGCAGTTACTGACAGCTAGTTAAAAGCCAAAACAATTAATAATAAAAATCATGCATCAGAGACTAAAATCAACTAAAACACATCCCAGGGATTTATTATTTTAACGTCATGGACAGTCAAAGAAGACATGACTTGTGCAATGCCAAAAATAAATGTATCGACAGACAGTAGGATAGTTAGGAGTTTAACCTCTTTATAGATCAAAATGAACGTGGTGTGTCTTTAAACATCCCGTTTGAAAAGAATACAAATTTAGTTATGTTTTAATTTGCTGATGACAAAATCGATATTAGTGCCAATGTAAACTATATTCAAAGATCTAATTACAACATTGGTAAGATAACCTGAACTAATAAGTTTATTTAAAGGTTCGATGAGTTTACACGGATCACATAGTGATTTCCGCGCTTTAAGTACAATATTACCGTAAAATTTAGGATGTGAAATACCGTTTTTAATCAGTTTTCTACAGGTACAGCCAAATTTACTAATCAAATCTTTGTATCTATGAAAGAACTTAGCAAAAGTTTTACGTAATTTATGGTAACGAAATCCCTGACTTAATAATTTACCAGTGATGCATTGATTACGTTCGTTAAAATCTATGACATCACTACACACACGGGCATAACGAACGAGTTGGGATATATACACACCGTATGATGGAGCCAAAGGAACATCGCCGTCTAAAAAAGGAAAATTAACAATAGGGAATGAAAAATCGTCTCTTTTGTCGTAAATTTTCGTATGGAGTTTTCCTTTAGAGATTGAAATGTCCAAGTCCAGAAAAGGACAACTACTGCTGTTTATGTTAGATTTAGTTAAAGTAAGTTCTATTGGGTAAATTTCGGTAGTATATTTAGAGAACTCTGGATTATTTAACGAAAAATATCATCTAGATAACGGAAGGTATTGTTGAATGTATCAACCAAATGTAACAATGACGTGTCTTTACTGAGTTTGGTCATAAACTGAGATTCATAGCAATACAGGAATAAATCTGCTATTAAAGGGGCGCAGTTAGTGCCCATAGGAATACCTACTACTTGTCGATACACTTTATCGCCGAAACGTACATATATGTTGTTCATGAGAAAATTTAAAGCTTCAATCATATCTTCACATTTCCAGTAAGTGTATCTAGCATACTTTCCTTTTCGTTACAGAAAAGGCTTTAAACGAGTTACAGCAAATAAATTTGTAATGAGATTTTCAAAAGACCATTTAATTAAATATGAAAACTTTTTCTTGATAAGATTGTATGGAAGTGTAGTGTAGAGAGTAGAAAAATCATAACTGTCAACAGAATTAAAAGGACCATCAAAAGCATGTATTTTATCTAAAACCTCTAAAGAATTTTAACACTCCAAAAATAATTAATACCATTATTTTCATAAGCTTTATTACAAAAGTTAATAACAAGTTCTTTGATAGTAGTAAGGAGGTAGTTAGAAGAACTGATAGATTGGTAGTAGAACACTTACTAGATGCGGAGATGAAACGGAATTTAAATGTTTTTTGTGCAATTTAGGTAACCAGTACATAGTAGGGACTTTCAAATGTTCGGAAGAGGCTTTAAGCTGGGTAGTGGCAGTGATATGCTTGTTTACAATTTGACTCTCTGTGGAGCGTACGGACCTGAATGTAGATGAATTTGTAATTTCGTTTTGGAGAACTTCCGTGTAGTATATGCGTCACACCACCACTACATTATTTGCTGCTTTGTCTGCCGGTACGAACACAAACCGCTTTGCGAGTACTTGAGTTTATTTTTATTCTGGAAATGGGAATATCATGGACCCTATTACTAATTTCAGAATTGTTTTCAAAATGAGATATACGAATATTAACAGTATTCATAATTTTATTCAAATAACTGTCTAGAGATTTTTATCAGATTTTCACGTTTACACCAATTTTACAGTAGACAGACAGAGCGTCTTTAATGACCTGCCGACACTTTTTCCAATCTATTTTAGATGGAGGACGATATTTCGGTCCTTTCTTAAGAAAAGTTATGACCTCACGGTCTTCGACGATGTTGAGGTCTCCTGTAAGGACATGACCATAGGGAACATATCTAAAACTAGATGTTTCACAATCTCAAGTGGAAGGAACATTATTTACTATATTGACGTCTGATGTAACTGACGTATAATTAAAAATCAAACTTCTGCTGGTTTTTTTTTATAAGAATACGAAATAATAGGTGGTTCTATATTATCAAAATATGGAGGTATTTGGCTTTGGATGGTAGAGTCATTGAATATACTAGATAAGTTAATAAAATCAATACCTCTATTTATATATTTTAATTTAAGAAAATGCCGTTTATGATTTTCAGGTTTATCGATACTAGGAAATAGCCTGTGATGACAAAAGGCTGTAATAATACGGGTGTATTCATACATTGGGCTAAAAAAAGAAATTGTATCACACTCCAGAAAAATAGCATATAATTTACTTATTGGTATCTGACCCAGTTTGCATAATACTTGATGTCTGCCATTATTTTTATTATAGATAACAGATTAGCAAGTGTATAATTTATACGATGTTTAATACGTTGATTACGGTTTTGCGTTTGCCATGAGACCTTTTATTTCTAAGTCGTTTATCGACAATATTTATGACATCGATTGAAGTTTTAGTTATGTTCCCTGTCCTAATATTTTGTCATTAAGACCGAGAGGCCTTGAAGTAACCTGCTTTTCTGGTGGATTCATGTTGCTTTACATTTAGTTGTCTGTGTTTTGTGGACCTTAGGTTTTTGTCATTTTTCAATTTTTCATCATAGTGCATGCGGTTTGTCTTTCTACGACGTTTGGCTTGATTACCTTGGTATCTTCTTCCCGTTTTACAAACCAAGATTATTTGCAAAATACTTGCCATTACCTTTGTTAAACCTAGCATTTGACGGATTTATACTTTTGGTGTGTCCAAATTCCAAGTAAGAGGGACTTTACTCCTGCTCAAGCATCCATAATTATTAATAAAATAAAATGTGTTGCATACGTCAATGTGGCAGCAACCAAATAACAACAAATAACAAAAAGAAATCTAGAGGGAAACATAAAGACATTAACAGGTTTCTTCTTCCAGGTAAGGAACCGGATTCAAAACATGTGAATATGTCTCTACAATATGTTCAACTTAAAATACAAAAATGTATACTATTTGCATTTAACAATTTTGTACACAATTAACGCAACTGTGCAGTTTATGCTGATCAATAAATAAAAGATTTATTTTGCATGTTTTAAATATTTCCTTGTATGTTCTAATCGATATACTTATATGAAAAATAACTTTAGCCTAAACAAAACGCTATTGCTCACTTGTGATACTCCCGCCATAAATATTTGGTAAACAGAAAGTGGATGAGTGGTAGATGTATAAATACTTTTCACGGTACTATGTATACCACATTTTGACATGCAGGTTGAACCCAAATTTCAGGAAGTCTTGATTTGGCGTTCCAGCATGGGAATAGTGCGACAAAAAATCAAACATGGCCATATGTGTAAAAATATATAAGAAATTGTTTCATCTGTAAAAGGAAGTGGACGAGCAATTAATCTTAAAATGCATTACACAATATAAACAGTAAAGCATGCTCACACGAAGCTTGATAAAAACTCTGAATTTTAGAAAATTAAAATTGTATACATGCTTATTGTCTGTAAAGGGGTAGAAGGGATATTCAAATTCATAAATCGAAGACAAACTGACAACGCCATGGAAATAAAAGTGACAAACAGCCTACAAATTACAACATACAAATTAAAGACTAAGCAACATGAGCCCCGCCGAAAACTGAGGGTGATCTCTGCAGGTGTCCCGTAATGAGAAGCAAATCTTGATCCACACATGACTATCACCGTGTTGCTAAATTGTAAAACAAATTCGGTGATAAGTCTCATACGGTGCTGTCACATTCGTGAAAAGAGGACTGGATTATGATTACGACAATTGGAACATATACGTCGTTAGCTGTGAAACAGATATTCCATAATGTTCAACCAATTTAACTAGTAATAGCTTCCGTAAAATTTTCAGAGATATACTACTCGGAATCCTTTTATATAAAGATATAAGAATATGCAAGAATGTGTAAGATATAAAATTATTCGGTTTACAGAAAGTAGATGAGCGATGAATATGAAAATGCACCACAAAGTATACTGTATTATGCTCACACGTTTACATGTTTGATAACAAACATCTGGACGCCTTGATTTAAAATTTCTGAGAACAGTGTGGTCAAAATCTTAAACATGGCCTTTATGCATAGGAATATATAAGGATTTTGATATTATTATATAGTATTTGTCTTGTTTTGTGTTTTGCCTCAGTTATAGCTGGTACAGTTTGTTCGTGGAAATCGTCCTTGAATGTTTACTTGCAAAAGGATATATATGTATATATATATATATATGTTTACACCTTAAGACTAATTTTCAGCAAATGTTTTATTAGAATAAAATATATATGCACACAAAGTTAAACATAACAAACTTGAATAAGTACATTGTTTATCATACAAATAACTTGTTTGATTTAATAAATATGAGCAGCTATCCTCATACGAATGTACATGTACATGTACAAAGACAGGGTTCATGACATTGCTTAACACTCGTTCTTAACGCTGCAGTATAGTTTCCAAAAAGTATGACATGGTAAAGAAATAAAAATAATAATACATTCTAAATATGTATATCAAGGAGATTAGTTTCTATATAAAATATGATTTAACAAACATAATATTATGTGTATATTACAAAATGTATTTTCTACTTAAAATATAATTATGAAAACGTCTGCAGTCTTTAGTATGTATATCACAGAACTTACTGTTACATTGAATTAAAAAATAAGCATTGAATTCGAAATATGCAAATCACATAATCTTATTTCTTTATTTAATATCTTTGCAAAATGAAATATACAATGATCCTACATATTAATTTAACCGGTAACACAAAACTACTCGCTACATTAAAAGTATTCAAAATTACTGTTGCTGTTATTGTGAATATGGGATACCTCTCCTTCTCTTTCTGGTGCTATACTTTTAAGCGTTTCAAATAGAATACAAACAGTTACCAGAAAGGGTAATACTAATAACAATAAGATCGAGTATACACTTATAGTTTCAGGATGAACTTTCGTTTTACCGTCCCAGGTCTCTATTTGTACATTTCTCTCTTATTATGCATGTCAAAATTAAAAAAAAAACTTGCAAGTTTTCATTTAACTGCGGAATGTTTAAATTTTAGACTAAAATGTCTGCTTTATTTTGTTTTGCGTTCTATATTTTGAACTCCGACAAAGTCAAATGAAAGTTCGATTGTGATTGGCCGAAATTCTTAATCAACCTTTCTAAATTTTTAACAATTAAAAACTCCAGTTTATAATCTATGTTTTAAAGTTGTCCTGTCAACACGATTTTTTATGTCTATTTCTAGTAACACCCATGCAGTACGTGTCTTTATAACAATAATAAGTTACATGAATTAACAAATGACAACTTTTTATTAATATGATTCTAAATCTTTCCAAATTGAAATAAAATGTTGATTACGTCCATCACCACAAAAGTAACTATCGGTTGTGCATCTTTTTAAATGCATTTACATTTTAATTTCTAAACTGGAATATAAATGCTTGCTACATGACTAAAAACACTTTCCAAATCAGGTTTGATACAAAGTAGTATACAGGTGTGTGGCAATATAGATGTAGTTCATCCGTAATACAAATTTATAACATTAACGGTACCAAAATTACTGCACAAGATGAGGATTTACAAAATGTACAAACAAACATATAATCAAGTGGTCCGTGTAACACTTAACAATTCAAAATTTTAAAAGTTTTCAAATTTTATTTTTTGGATTTTGATCAAAGTTTCAAAATATCAACATTCCAAATTTTTTTTTTTTTATATTTTGAAAATTTCAGCAAATAATTAAAATTTTGAAATTCTAAAATTCGTTTTAAAATTTAATAATTTAGATATTTAATCAAACTTTTAAAATACTAAACTTAACGCGCAGTTTGACTATTTCGCTTTTTGAAAGTTTGATTTTTTTTAATTTTTGATTAAGAAATTAAAAATAGAAAACGGGCGAAAAGAGAACATCATTTACGCATTTGAGGTATCTGTAGAGTGCGAAACGGAATAAAAACGGAACGGAACGAAACGAAATATGACGAAACGAAATTAAATGCACATTAAATTTTACTTAAAAGTTAATGTAAAAAATATAACAAGAGGCAGACGGATCTAAGCGGAGAAAAATTTAATAAAAAAATTGATATTTCTCAAAAGCGGAGAATAGTAATTCTAAAATAAGAATCACTTTGATTATGATCATTCTTAAGTAGGAATAAAAAGAACGAAACTAATTTAATCATTTTCAATTACAAAAATAAAATCGGACATCACATGAGATATCAGTATCCTGACATTTTTAAGGTTTTGCATCTATTGTAAAAAAAATACAATTTCTAAACCTATTTGAAGCTGCATGAAACAGATTATTTTTACTTATAGTAAAAAAATCTCTAACAGAAGCTAAGCGTTTCAGATATTTCATTCAGAACTATTTGGTTTTTACTATCTATCAAAAGAGAACAGCTAATTTCGAATTTATTGGTCGAAATGGACAAATGGAATTCTAGGTTGGATAGTTTTCTCCCTTTTGTGTTTGTTCTACACTTTTGCACATACGCCACTTGCTTGATAAAGCGCCCATCATTTAGGAGAAAAGTGAAAACTGACCAACTTGCAGTAAGCCAAATAATGTGATAGGATTGAGTATGTAATATTTGATACTGTACATTAAGCAAAAAATGGTGCTATACACGTGTATTCCCTCAAATTTGATATTTTTTTTTGCTTTACGACTTCTTACTATCTGCATCCATGCAGACAGATGGAATCATTGAACATACATTTTGAACAATCATCGTTAGCCTTTTATCAACTGTTTCGGTTCGTATGACTAGATCCTTGGATGTCCGTTCCTGATGAGGGTAAATCCAGAAAAACTCTTCGGACGACTGAATTTTTTAACGTGTTGTTTTCATGTTTTTATCGATTGCATAACCATCATATATTGCCTTTTATCATTGATTTAAATTGTTTAAAAAGTATTGGTACGGTAGGTGAAATACTTAATTAATGAATGGTGTCGCAATGAACGTTGTGCTAGCCTCGAAAGTGGGAGGTTGTTTATTGCATAGATTTCATTTTTTCTATATTGATATCTGCTTTACACTGCTTACTCGCTATACACGCTGCATTGAGTAAGACCAAATATTAGCAGCTTGGACCCAGGATGATGTTAAAAGGTAGAACTTTAATATCCAACTCAGAATGTTGGTCTTGTGAAAGCTGACTACATTCATACCACATAAAGATTATTTTCAGCCTGAATATTTATGTAATAGTTGCCGCTGTATGTTAAGCGTCCATCTATATCCATGTGTAGCTGTCGGCATTTCGATTAATGCGTCTCATCAGTTTTAATTAAATGAGCAACACCATGTTAATTATTTTAACGATTCAGTTGTGAGGTAGTTTGATAATGAAATATTTTTTTTGTATTGTCATTATGTTTGTGTGTGCGTAATTTATTTTTCTTGGAGAGGGCTTGCAGATGCTTAGCCTGTTGCATGATCCAATTTATATATTTTGAAGAAGAAAAATATATTGTTTAAATAAAACCGTAGTTAATTAATAAAATATTTTTAAAAGTTCACATCACCGATAAACATATTACAAAAGTGACCAATCTTAATGGTAAACTATTTTGGTTTCTTTTCGTTATTGTTTTAGCATGATCAAGGTCGTTGTGTGTCTCATTTCATCACGTCGTGTAACACGGTAGGTATAGTGTCCGGATGAGATCGTGTTTTCCGGTGAATCCACTTTTTCGAGTGATATTACATGCTATCAGATCGATTTACTGCTATTTCGCAAATATGATAGTTTTATTCATGACTGTTCATCTTATTCTGAATAATATATATATTTTAAGTACAAACTATGCACAATTTACTTTGAATTTCACTTAAAATTCAGCGTTTTACATTGTCCTGGTTTTTTCGAGAGCAACATTTAAAACATCCAGTTCTTTTAACAAACGGTCCTGACTTTTTGAAGAAAATTGAATAAGACAGAAGGACTGGCATTCTTGATATTTAAAACTGATTTTTCTAATTTATAACTGTAATCTAGTTAAGAACAATATTATATATTCCTAATAAGTCACAAAACATAATTACAAAGTTGATAAAATTTAACCATTTTGGACTTAATGCTAATTTTCTGTACTGACAACATTTTACAATACATGTAACCTTGCAGTATTACAATATATAAGAATTCACTGGGTCCTTTTTAAAACGGTCTTTATTTTTAGAACCGAGTACCGGGACTCATAATCTTTTCAATTTCATTTCATTCTACCATTGTTTTTGCATTCAATAATATTTTATGACTGATATCTATTACAGTGGTGAACCCCTGAGTTTTAAAAATAGGTGTAAGAAAACTAAGGAATAGCAGTGAAAAATCAGAAAAAAATCAATATGAACATAAATATTCTACTAAGAGAGGCCTGCTTAAAAAAAAATACAATAACAAAAAAAAAAACAAAAAAAAAAAAAAAAACCACACAATTAATCCATATATGTACTTTTGCTCCTTTGACAATAACATTTGAATTGAATGGAATACACAATAGAAATTTAAAATTTGAAATATAAATTTCATGCGTCCGAAGCACTTTTCTGGATTTGCCTACGTACGGAACTCTCAAAGCTGAATATTTGAAAGCCAATGATGTATAAGAATCGACACAGTTGAAGCGCTATATAGTTCTTTTCGTTTGACTATAGGATTTCCTGTGTTAAATATATAGTTATATATTTTCAAACTTTTGGATTTAGATATATTGGTTATATATGCACGTGAAATCCTTTGGCGGTTTAAAGGGTGGGGTTCCGTTATATTATATAAAGAAATTGTTGAGGTGTAAATTCATCGAAGGTGCTCACAGTAACTACAACGTGCAGTTTACCGTTTATTGTCATATATATGAATATGGATCATATAGAGATTCAGTTCATTTATATATATATAATGGTGTGTTGGACAATTTTCTTGTATGCAAATGTCAATTTGAATATTGTTGTTCATTTATATTATATTATTATGTTATTAAACATTGTTTGCAAGAGAAAAGAACAAGTAACTGCGAGCAACCAAACCTATATTAGAGTTTTGTCTTATTCATACGAATGAATTAGTAAAGAAATGCTTTAAATTCGGACGAGCTGGCGAGGAGAATTTAAAAAGAGCAAACAGGACCTACAAGCTAGCAAAATCCACCTCAGGTCAACTTAGCCTGAGGGAGTTGAAACCTTAGCTTTAAAAAAAAAATTTGTAAACGGACAATTTAAGATGATTGATTGTTGGTTGCTTAACGTCCAGTGGCAAATATTTCATGCATGTTCAGGACGAGAGCAAATTAACAATAATTACAAAAGGTAGATCCTGTAATAGAGACCGTCCGGGATGAAGGTCGGAAATTTAGACTGCCACTGGAAAATTAGGATATATTGGATAGGGACAGCAATTTTGCATAGCAACAGGTCACGGATCCCTCAAAGAGTTGTTGTAAGTGTTCTTAACGTGCAGAGAGTGTGACAATCTCTTTACACATCCCATTCTGACCGGACGTGACTGCATACTTGTACATCCCGCAAAACCAAACGGACGCCCCACTTTTGCAAGGGCTTTACTGCCGGTCGGAACAGGACCTAAGTGACTATATTTCTATTCCCGATTTCCCCTTGGAGGTAAACAATTTTAGAAAGGTCTGTTATAATTTAAATTATATCAGTATTCATGTCAGTACTCCTGAATGATGGGCGATTTATCTAGCAAGTGACGTTTGTGCAAGAGTGTAGAACAAACACAATAGTGGAAAGGGAGTAAACTATCCAACCTTGAATTCCTTTTGTCCATTTTGAACAATAAATTCGAAATTAGCTGTTATATTTTGATTAATTGTGAAAACCAAGTAGTTCTGAGAAAATTATCTGAATTGCTTGGCTTCTGTTAGAGATTTTCACTATAAGTAAAATTAATCGTTTCATGCAGCTTCAAATAGTTTTAGAAATTGTGTGGTTTTTTTTTAGCTATAGATGCAAAACCTTAAAAATTTCAAGATACTGATATCTCATGTGATGTCCGATTTATTTAAAGAAATACATCCTCTTCATTAAATTATTTTATTTTTGTAATTGAAAATGATAAGATTAGTTTCCTTCTTTTTATTCCTACTTAAGAATGATCATAATCAAAGTGATTCTTATTTTAGAATTATTATTCTCCGCTTTTGAGAAATATTATTTTTTTTATTCATTTTTCTCCGCTGAGATCCGTCTGCCTCTTGTTTTATTTTTTACATTAACTTTTAAGTAAAATGTAATCTGCATTTAATTTCGTTTCGTCATATTTCCATCGTTTCGTTTCGTTTCGTTCCGTTTTTATTCCGTTTCGCACTCTACAGATACTTCAAATGCGTAAATGATGTTCTCTTTTCGCCCGTTTTCTATTTTTAGTTTCTTAATCAAAAATCAAAAAATTCAAACTTTCAAAAAGCGAAATAATCAAACTGCACGTTAAGTTTAGTAATTTAAAAGTTTGATTAAATATCTAAATTATTAAATTTAAAATGAATTTTAGAATTTCAAAATTTTAATTATTTGGTGAAATTTTAAAATTTCAAAAAATCAAAATTTGGAATGTTGATATTTTGAAACTTTTATCAGAAATCCAAAAACTAAAATTTGAAAACTTTTAAAATTTTGAATTGTTAGTATTACACGGACCATAATCAAATTGAAACTCTGCATTTAAATAAATAAAAGACCAATATCTACAGTAGATTGGTAGGAACTTTCATAGTAGATTAAAGATATAATAGCAACAACGGTGCTACACTATACGATATTATTATGACTGATCATGATAACTTAATATTTGGCTTGCTATATAAAATGAGGAGATGTGGTTTGATTGCAAATGAGACAACTATCCACCAGATTTAAAATGAAGTGTCAGGAAGCAATTATAGGCCACCGTTCGGCCTTCAACAAGGAGCTCCTTTTCGAGATATTTAATTTTTTAAATGGCGGGAAAAAGCTGACTCGGACTTTACCTCTTATTTGCATTGGTATTATTTGGGTCTCAAATCGAAAGAAAAGAAATCTAGAATCTGCTTAAATTTTGGTAAATGACCTTTATGAGCTATTGAAGTCTTATATGAAAAGTAAAATTGGTGTTAAGGGCAAAATATTTTACCCTGTATCGTAGGAAAAAAACCAAGGAGTCCGAACATCTGACAACAATTTCTAAACCTGACCTAAGTACATCCTTAACTGACGTCCAAAAGGAAAATTGTACCAACTGATCGAAGTCATTGATAAATTTAAAATGACTATAACCATGATGTTTATCAATTTCCCGAAATACGATTGATTGATTGTGGTTGTCAAACGCCTAGGACAGCATTGCATGCATATCAAGGACGAGAAAAATTAACAAAAATGCAATAAGTATGTTCTAAACAGTGACCAACCTGGAGAAATTGAAGAAAATTAAGAGGTCTAATAGAAATATAGAGTATGTTATTTACATTTCTGATTTAGATAAAATATGCAATTTCCATATAATTTAAAATTGGAAACAGGTACAAGCCGAAAAAATGTCTAGGTGGTCCAATGTTAACATACTGTTTTTTCTTATCAAAACTTGTTTTATGGCAACAGTCACGAAATACTTTATTCGCAATTTTATTGATTTCAAATTTGTTTCAACCAAATTTACAAAACATGATATTTCAATTAAAGAATGCAAATCATGAATGTTTTCTGATTAAAACTTTGAATTCCTCGTACATAATCGTATACGAAATTCTCATTTTCGAAATAGGTTTTTTACATATTTTCTGCCGTTGTTTTCTTGTATTCATTTAGTAGAGGTTTCCCGATTTGCTACCGTACCAACCGTAGTACGAACTGGGAGCCGTCATTGAACTTTTGAAAATAATTGATTTACACACTTAACACGGGTGTCATTCGGTATATCGAGAAAATGATCGTGAAAGAATACCTAACGGTGGTCAAGTATTGCAATTGGATCGTGAAAGCTCTGGTATAGGATCGTGAAAGAAATTTTATCGAGAAGACATATGCAAGGTCAATTACTAATCTATTTTAATGAATTGTACGGACAAATTTACAAATAAATAAAACTGTCTGTCAAAATGGTTCAACATTATGATCAGTATCTGAAAAAATCAAGGCTTAAAAGTACACCGTTTTACAAAACTACAAAAGGCAGATTGCTCCTCGACATTTCAATGACATCAAATATGTAAACAAACAAGATTTTTTCATAATTCAGTGGCTAAACAACTTTTCTTTGTAAAATGTCATTCCATTTTAATGATTCAAATGGTTCTCAAAGTTACTTTGTGTTAGCATAATCAGAAATTTTGCCAAAATGAAATATTTACAAAAAATGATTTTTCGGATCGTGAAAGATCGCATAGCGCTTTTTGAAGATCGTGAAAAGGATCGTGAAAGATCTGATGCTACGAAAACGTTTAAATTATTATTTAATTATAGAGTTATTTATACTTTTAATTGGTATAGCAAATACTGGATTTGCATGACTCATCCCGGTTCTCTTTTGTTGGTTATTAGGGCTATAATCGTTCAATGCCTTCAATCTTTCACGATCCTTTTCTCGATATACCGAATGACAGCCGTTCTTAATATCAACGTTTGTTTTATGAATAATAATCAAAAGTATTTGGAGGATATTTAGCTGCGTCTTGGTATTATTTTCATGTGGATATTTTTCGTATTTATAGCCAACAATATTGTGTGTACTCGATTATGGTTTCAAGCAACCGTTGCAGGTAACTGTTGCACGAAAGGTTTGTATTTTAGATTGGGGTCGCCCCGATATTCCGACACCCCACTAGTCCGACGCCCCATTGGTCCGACACCCCATTAGTCCGACACCCCATTGGTCCGACACCCCATTAGTCCGACACCCCAATAGTCCGACAAAGGAAGGTACATTACTGCCGTAATAGAAAATCTATTCATAGAATCGTTGTTGGCGTGGTATTTGAACTACTCTTTCTTATAAGTATGCCAAAGAAACCGAAACAGAGGATACCATACCACCCAATCTAATTAAATTCATATCTATATTAACTCTTGTGCTCGCATATGTAATCTCATATGAGGATAACGAAATCGGAGATCTATATTTTAATTAGTTTGCCGTACCACCCATCTGGTATTTAAGAAATACCATGACCATATGCATATAAAGCAATCGAGAACCTTGCAAGTTTTGGTTAACTAATACACCATGATGTGTTCTATGGGAAAATACACTCCACTAAAAAGAAAATGTAAAGAACAGTCCTCAGGGTGCAGTCTCTCATCGTTCAAGTAATTTTATGGAACGCCAAAACTGTCTTATTATGCCCATTTTCATTATATGATGTGCGTTTACCTTTATATGATGTGCACTTGTCATTATATGATGTGCAAACACCTTTATATGGTGTCCAGTTGACATTATATGATGTGCAAATATACTTATATGATGTGCAAATATACTTATATGATGTGCAAACATCCTTATATGATGTACAAACATACTTATATGATGTGCAAATGTACTTATATGATGTGCAAATGTACTTATATGATGTGCAAATATACTTATATGATGTGCAAATGTACTTATATGATGTGCAAATATACTTATATGATGTGCAAATGTACTTATATGATGTGCAAATGTACTTATATGATGTGCAAATGTACTTATATGATGTGCAAGGATCCTTATATGATGTGCAAATATACTAAGTCTTATATGATGTGCAAATATCCTTATATTATGTGCAAATATCCTTATATAATGTGCATTTTTCCTTATATTATGTGCAAACAACTTTATATGATGTGCTTGTGTCATTATATTATGTACATGTAACATTATATGATGTGGTTCGGATTACTTCATTATATGATGTCAAAACGTACTTATATGATGTGCTTTCATCGTTGTTATGGTCAATAAACATGATCACGGTTAGAACGATTACTGTCTACGTCATACCTGATTCCGATCTGCTTCTCCGGAATTACGGCTCAAATCTGTAACTATTGTTTGTAAAATGGATGAAATTTTAAAAGAGATAAACTTTGTCACGTTGGTACCTCGTTTACAAGATGGAAAAATCACATCTGGTATTGTTGGAAAGTTGTCAAAATATGAATTGCAAAGTTTAAATTTAATGGATGAGTCTACAATAATGAACATACGGTTAAAGTTATTAAATTATGGGTCCTCGACTGTGTACTGAGAACCTGGATTTCAAATAATTGATCTACCAGAGGATATTCTGCTTTTTTTTTTTTTTTGAAAGCCAGTTTATTGTTTCTGATCTAGCAGCTCCAGCCTGGTATCAGCTTCCGAAAGTGCAATTTATAGAAAAAATGAGACAGTGCAATTTAATAAAAGTCAACTTTTCAAACATTTCCTTGGAAGATTTTAGATCCATTAATACAGGAGATAGTTGAAGAATTTCCCTGCTATGGCGAAAATATGATAAAACATTTTTTTTTTTTTTTGCAAACGACAGCTATACCGATACGATTGTTCCCTCTTTTTGAATTGCCGCTTTATCTTAATTCATTTCCTATACCAATTAAATCACAGTCATTTTTAAAAGTATTTCAAAACAATAAAAAACTCAAGCATAATTATACTGGTATGGATTGTTGATTGAATGATTGATTTGTGTTTAACGCCAATTTCAGCACTATCGTGCTATTTCGTGGCGGTCAGTTTTTATTGGTGGAGGAAGTCGGAGTGCCCGGAGAGAACCACCGACCTTCGGTAGGAAAACTGACTATTATAGTCAATTTAAGATTGGAGTCGAGCGTACCTGCTACGTGCGGGATTCGAACTCACAACTTAAGTGTGGACAGGCTAGTGATAAAGTTGTTCGACTACTTAGACCACTCCGCCACCTCGGCCCCCTCGGTATAGATGAAAGGAGATATGGAAAAAAAAGAATTACATTGTTTTGTTTTCTGTGACTTTCCTAAAGGTTTTGACAAAGTTTGGCACAGGGGCCTTATATTTAAATAATAAGATTATGTGTATTTACGGAAGCTTATTACATTTGGTTAAAAATTATCTATATGATAAAAAACAGAGAGTAGTATTGCATAATTCGTCTTCTTCCTTCTGTTATGTTTTAGCTGGTGTTCCTCAGGGATCAGTTCTGGGCCCTCTTCTCTTTGTCTTATATATTAATGATATTGCTGATAAGCTTACATCACTGTATCGGCTATTTGCTGATGACACATCATTCAGTTATTCCAGTAACGATGGAGAACAGATTAGATATGATATCGATCCGACCTGAAAGAGCTGGATGTTTGGTCTACTAAATGGCTTATGTCATTTAACCCTGATAAAACCGAAATGATGATTTTCTCAAATATTGAGATTCCAGACCTCAGCTTTTCCTTAAATGACGACGACTTAATGGGGGTGGGGTGGGGGTTAACGACATTGACTTCCCATGCGGGTCTTGCACGGTCGGTTCCTTAAATGGTAAAAATATCCCTCTATGAGATGTACTTTCTTAATTGGTAAACATATCCCTTTTTATTTCATAAGCACCAGAGAGATAATTTCAGTAGTGACGCAAAATGGAACAATCATATTGAAAATATAATTACAAGTGTAAATAAACACTTGAATGTTTAACGTAAACTTAAATACCGACTATCTCGAAACAATTTAGATAAACGGTACCTAGTTTTTATTCGACCCATTTTTGAATATGCCACGGAAGTGTGGAATAAAATTTGCAATAAGAGGCCACAAGAATTGTAACCGGTCTACCAATTTTCACTAAAACTGAAACCTTATACTCTGAGGTTGGCTGGAAATCTCTTTTTGAAAGAAGAAGAAGAAGAAAATTACAGATGTTTTATAATATGAACCAAAAGCATGCACCAGAGTACCTATGTAATCTTGTACCCCCATGTATACAAAGTATACAACCAACTATCCGTTGCGAAATGGTCATGATATTATTGTTCCATTTTGTAGACTTTCCTTTACTACTGAATCGTTTATTCCCTCCACAATACGTGAGTGGAATAAACTTGATCCAAAAATTCGCAGCATCGACTCTATATCTAATTTAAGAAAGAATTGAAATGTGATAGTCTCCTAAGTAAAGTTGAAACGTTTTATTTTTTACGGCCCGAGGAAATTGAATATTATTTTAATGCAATTGCGATGCTCCGCTTTATTCTTAAACTATGACAATTTTCTAGCTAATGTGGGTCAGATATTGAGGATGTTCATCATTACTTCTTCGTTTGTCCAAAATACACTTCATGTAGAAAAACCCTACTCAATAATCTTAATTGGCTTTCTGAAAACTTTGTTTTGATACAAAACTATTAATTTGCGGAAACTTGGAACTTTCGAACGAACAAAATATTCGAATTTTCAAACATCTTCAAAATTTCACCAAAAGGTCAAACAGATTTCTTGTACCTTCATAAAGCGTTATTGATACTGACACAGAACATCATCATCATCGACATCATCATCAACACCCAAGTCATCATCACAGAATTATATGACTTTTCAATATTTCCTTCTTTTTTTTTCTCTCTCTCTTCTTGTTATCTAAAGCTCGTATTATATTCTATAAACTGTATGCTTTACATGTATGCTCATTATACTATTATTGTTTTTATTTATATTGTATTATGGAGAAGACTTCATAAGTATGATTTACTTGTGTCTAATCCATTTGGCTCCAATTTAGCAAATAAAATACGTTTAAACTAAAAGGAGACATGAATTTCAACTCGGTGCATTACATTTGCGCGCAGCTTTTTACAACGTTTTCGCGCATTTATTTTACAGCTTCAACTAGACAGTAACCCGCAACATAAAAGGTTACGTGGGAAGCCCTCATATATACACCTCCAGACTCAAGGCATCGAACTGTAAACAGGGCTAAGGCTAATTTTTTTTTTTTTTTTGGGGTGTTAAATGTTTGATTCAAAATTTCTTGAAAAAGGCATTATTTGTTTAAGAAGGGAAGCAAACAAAAAAGATTGTTTCCATTGAAAATGTCTTTCCTATTTTGAGTTAGTTTCTTCTATAAGAAGTTGATACACAAATTTCAAGTGTGTTCATTTTTTGTAAATCGGACATTGGAAGGGTAATAAATAACTCCTGTAAGGCATCGGTCATTTGTAACCTAAAAAAGGGGATAGGATGAAAATGGAAAGGGTATCCAATTTTTTATACGAACGTATAATGGTATGGCGATGTCGTCATCGTCCTAAGACATTTGGTTTCCAGACAATAACTTGCGTATAAGTGTATGGATCTCTATCAAAATTGTTCTACAAGGTTCCATACCAAAAAAGAAGTTTGGGATTGATTCTTAGGGTTATTGTCTTAACTGTTTAGGATTATGAGGCCAAAAACAAGCATTTTTCTTGTTTCAGGACAATAACTTGTGTATAAGTATATGGATCTCTATGAAATTGTACCACAAGGTTCCATACCGAAAAAGGCAGGATTGATTTTGGGGGTTATGGCCCTAACTGTTTAGGAATTAGGGACCAAAAAGGGACAAAAACAATACTTTTCTAATACTTTGTATAAATTGCTTATTTCTTTACCGATTTCAATGGTGTTTAATTCAAAGTCTTGATTCTTAGGGTTCTTACATATGTTAAATCTAACCGTGTGTATTTAGATTTTGGATTTTGTGCCCCGTTTTCAAATTGGTCTACATTCAGATCTAAAGGGTCAAACATTAAACTTTGTTTGATTTCAACAAAAATTGAATTCTATGGGTTCTTTGATATGCTGAATCTAACCGTGTATTTAGATTTTTGATTTTGAACTCGGTTTTTAAATTAGTCCACATTTAGGTCCAAAGAGTCCAACGTTAAACTTAGTTTGATTTAAACCAAAAAAATAATTCTTGGGGTTCTTTGATATGCTGAATCTGAACATGCATTTATTTTTTTTTTATTTTGGGCCCAGTTTTCAAGTTGGTCCAAATCGGGGTCCAAAGGGTCCAAAATAAAACTTTTTTTTTATTTCATCAAAAATTGAATTCTTTATGTACTTGAATATGCGGATCTAACTGTGTATTTAGAATTTTGATATTGGACCATAAAAGGTAAATGTCCAATTTCAAATTTTTAAGATCTTGAACCACATTCATTCTGTGTCAGAAACTTATGCTGTGTCAAATATTTAATCACAATCTAAATTCACAGCTGTATCAAGCTTGAATGGTGTGTCCATACTTGCCCATACTGTTCAGGATTCGACCTCTGCGGTCGTATCAATCTGCACCCGCCTGCCTGGAGCATACTATTAATACTGCAAATGGGGGCATCAAAATTTGTTTACAAAATTTAAGCAATTCTGTATTTCAAACATGCAAATATTATAGCTTATATGATAAATACACTAAATCGGTATCTGATTATTTAGCAGGAGTATATTACACTTGATGTCATATCTGTATCTCTTATGGCATCATTTTTGGCTCCAATCTTCATTTCAATATTTGTTTCATGTAAGTCATGACCATCTTCTGTTTGTTAATTGGACACAAAGAACGACACTATCAGAGATTAATGGTTAAGTCTCTTAGTTTTGCAGGTTTTCGAAGCTTCACAAACGACTACCACAATTGAAGTCCTATATCCACTACTGATGCAATATTTTATACTTATAATAGAAAAGAAATTGTATTCATTTTACAGAAGTATTTAGAAAAGTATGTGCGTGTGGGTGTTGAAATTTTATGTCTTTGGAAAGGGGGTCTTGAATTTATTTTTCTTCTTCAAGGTGGGGACTTGAAAAAATAAGAGTAATTCCAATGTTTCCTCCAAGGTCCCCAATGCAAGAAAATAAGCAGTCCCTCGATAGTTAAATTATAATTTCAGTAATGTTTAATTATTTATTTGTAATTCTGTTTTTGCCTACCATTTTGCAAGGAAGTTTTCTCTATAAATAAGTTATCAAGATAATAGGCAACAAAACAACAAAACCCATAAGAGCCCAAATTGCTCAAATGGGACCTTTCATATAGAGCATATTCAGACTGTTTTCATTACACCCCTTTAAAAAAAAAAAACTATTGTAGTTTTTTAAGATTGACGCAAAAATTAAAAGCCATGGTTGCAAACTGAATCTCCCGAACTATAAAAAGAAGATGTGGTATGATTGCCAATGAGACAACTGTCCACAAGAGACCAAAATGACACAGAAATTAACAACTATAGGTCACCGTACGGCCTTCAACAATGAGCAAAGCCCATACCGCATAGTCAGCTATAAAAGGCCCCTGAAATGACAATGTAAAACAATATAAGCCGTTATCGAGAAATAAAAATTATTTCAAGGGTTCACAATTTTGGTATGCTTGGAGACAAATATTTACAAAACATTATTTTTACTTGTATAAAATGTGTTAAAAGTCATAACAAGATCCAAAGGCTAACTATTTGGGCATTGCTATAGATTGTGTATTGCTCACCATTTCAACTGTTTACAGTCTCCCCCTCAAAAAAAAGAAGAAAGATGAACGGTCGGTACCTTAGCCCTTTTCGATGCCTTGAGTCTGGAGGTTTGCATAAGCGAAATTTAAGTCCCAAAGACCTCTGGATTTTGTGCGAAAATCCTTTTATGTTGGGGTAGCTGTCTAGCTGAAGCTGTAATAAAAATGTGAGCAAACGAAATTAAAAACCTGCTCGCAAATCTAATGATTTTACGTGCAAATGTAAGTGCAAATGTATTGCATGGAGTTGAAGTTCATCCCATATCTCCTTTCATCCATCCCGGTATAATTATGCATGCGTAGAAACGTTTATAGCTTTTAATATAAAATACTCTTTAAAATGACTGTGATTTAATTGGTATAGCAATACAGTTAAAGTTCTTTTATCATATTTTTGCCAGAGCAGAGAAATATTTCAACTAGCTCCCTTTTTAATGGATCTAAATCTTCCTCCGAAATGTTTGAAACGTTGATTTTAATTAAATTGCACTGCGTAATTTTTTCAATGAATTGCACTGTCTCACTTTTTCTATAACTTGCACTTTCGGAAGCTGATACGAGACTGGAGCTGCTAGATCAGAAACAGTAAACTTTCATTAAAAAAGCAGGATAATCTCTGGTAGATCAAATATTTGAAATCTAGGTACAGTCGAGGACCCATAATATCAATCTAATTAAAATTCATATCTATATAAACTCGCGTGCTCGTACACATATGAGTATAACGAAATCAGAGAACTATATTTTAATTAGATTGCCATAATATAATCCACTTTAGCCGTATGTTAATTATTTTATAGACTCATCGATAAAACCTAAACTTTGCAATTCATGTTTTGACAATTTTCCAACAATATCAGATGTGATTTATTCGTCTTTAAAGCGAAGTAGCAACGTGGCAAGGTTTATCTCTTTTAAAATCATATCCATTTTTCAAACGATAGTTACAGATTTGAGCTGTAATTCCGGAGAAGCAGATCGGAATCAGTTATGACGTAGACAGTAATCGTTCTAATCGTGATCATGTTTATTGACCATAACAACGATGAAAGCACATCATATAAGTACGTTTTGACATCATATAATGATGTAATCCGAACCACATCATATAATGTTACATGTACATAGTATAATGACACAAGCACATCATATAAATATGTTTGCACATAATATAAAGAAAAATTCACATCATATAAGGATATTTGCACATCATATAAGTATATTTGCACATCATATAAGTATATTTGCACATCATATAAGGATCTTTGCACATCATATAAGTACATTTGCACATCATATAAGTACATTTGCACATCATATAAGTACATTTGCACATCATATAAGTACATTTGCACATCATATAAGTATATTTGCACATCATATAAGTATATTTGCACATCATATAAGTACATTTGCACATCATATAAGTATATTTGCACATCATATAAGGATGTTTGCACATCATATAAGTATATTTGCACATCATATAAGTATATTTGCACATCATATAATGTCAACTGGACACCATATAAAGGTGTTTGCACATCATATAATGACAAGTGCACATCATATAAAGGTAAACGCACATCATATAATGAAAATGGGCATAATAAGACAGTTTTGGCGTTCCATATAATTTAGTCTCAGAAACTGTCATTACCGTAAAAGTATCATTTTACCATGCGAAGGGAATATTTTTTCAAGCATGATGATTTCTGTTCATCTACACTGTACACGAACTTATAGATCGAAAACTTTCAAAACTGAAAGTTGTCGAGTTGTTAATTGATAATATAATCGAAAATTAGTGAGTTTAAAAGTTTGTTCGAAACATCGATAGTAAAATTGTTCAATCAATGATAATTGGTTCTATATACGAAGACTTTATTGAGGTTGAAACTTCGATAAAACGGATGAAATTTGCTGTCAGAATGAACTTGTATTAAAAATACATGAAACATTTGCCACTGGACATTAAACAAAACAAAATAATCAATCATGAACGAATAGCCATGGGAATGTACTTTTAATATCAGCGATTAGATTTGTAATTGCATATTCATAAAACAACAAACTCTTTTTCTGTACACCGTTATTTCCATTCGTGTTTTATTTTTCCTCTTTAAAACTAATCCGTTGTCTCTTCTTTCCGGTTTACAAATAATCGATTACCTGTCGAAATGTTAATCAATTGTACAGTCAAGCAAACACGTTGCGTGAAAATAACTCTAGCAACCCAGAACACTTTTCTGACATTAACACATGAATGCAATAAGTGTTAGGACGCAAGAACAAAAACAAAAACAAGACTTTACATGTACCAATCTATTATGTATCTTTTATAAAAAGGGTGGAAAAACATGAACCCTGCCTTGCTCACCTATACTAGATTATCATGTCTCCATGCTTTGCTTTATCACATAGTAAATTCTAAAAACACTTTGACCAGCATATGAGGAAAGTTTTGTTTCATTTCTTGACAAAAAGATTTTTTTTCAGTGTCAGAGTTGTTTGGGTCCATTCCTGTACAACTCATTTTAAATTCTATCCTTGACATTGCCTTATATCTATGTTTATAAATAAGTCCTGTTAATTAAATTTATTTTTCATTTTCTTTTCCAAAATGTCTATTAACAGTCATTATCCATATTATCGTTTAGTTGATATGAGTGTTTTTTCTGAATATAAAACTGACTTAATTTCTTACTGATTCTCCCCTAATAATCAATTTTCTTTTTAGTATAGATATTTAATTACATAAAAATATCTGCGTAAACGATTTTGCATACTATAAAAGAATTATAATATCGGATATTAAGGTGCATTTTACATTGTATTTCCGACTTTGTTGTCGGAAAAGCAGCAGAAACCAATTTTAAAGCATTTTGTTGTTCTCTTTCGTCTTTTCTCGTGCAGAAATTATCTTTGCAGCATAATTTTGTTAAAGTTTTACGAAGATTTAATATTTGGCACTTGGATGTATGGCATGTCACAATAACGGTGTGATCACGTTTCTCCAACATTTGATAATTAGACTAAAACAACATTAGGGATTAGGGGTCCTCATAAGGACTGGCATCTTGATACTTACCTGCAATTCACCTGTTTTTAACTAAAATATTGTTAAAAGGGTATTTTTTAAAGATATATATTAAAACAGTAACAAAATATTTATTTTACAGTAATTGTTCTTTCATATGTTTTTTAAAAGAGTTTCCCAAGATTTTAAAAGTCGATATAATCTAGCACAGTGATTTAAATTTTTATTTTACTTTGTTTTCATATTTTTTCTCTATTTTTTCATAATAATGTATCATTGATTACAATGTTGCGATTTTGAATAAAATTGAGAAATCAGCGTAATTTTAACATGTTAACGTATATAACCAACATCAGTAACACGTGTTAAGGAAAGTCGTTCATAGATAGTAATATAATTATTCCAAATTCTGTTAATACTATTCTTCTATTTTTGTTGTATCTAAACAAAACAAAAGCAATACGTTATAACTTAAACAAACAGAAAATCTATATTTAGAATTTAAAGGCCGTCTCAACTCAGTTCATCTAAGGTCTGTTTGATGCATGCACTTGTGCACTAACTACATATCTTATATAGAATCACAAACAAAGTGTTCTAGAAACAGTGAAATCAATATCAAATAAAAAGTTAAGCTAGATTTTGCTGATATGCAATTTGATTTCTTTAATTTTATCATAATGAATAAAATAATCCCATGCATTAAATGATACCTCCAAATCAACACTAACGGTTGAGTTACGTACCAACCGTACTTGATACGTAGCAAATCAGGATACCTTTAAGTGAAATGACCTGAGAACATGTCGTCAATATCAGTTTTACTTTAAACTTTTATGTCCTTTTGTTTTGTTTTCATTTTGTTTTACTTTTCCACACGTTTGAGTGTGTTTTATAGCTAACAATCCCTCAAATAAATAATTATCAAATTATTTTATCAAATAATTTTACAAAACATTCAATTACCAAAAATACTAAGAATTCTAAGTTGTTAAGATTCTATACAAAATTGTTCTTATTACGTCAAAAGACTCCTGTTCAGATGCATCTAATAGTTTAGATCGCTCTAACGATAGCCTCAAAGTATACCGTTCATGGATTACGATCCATCTTAGTCGTAGTCTTTTGTGAAACCGACTCCTGTATCGCTGAACTGCCAAAATAAATCAGAAAAACAGACATAACAAGTGTAAAATATTTTTAAATGCATAGCATTATTTCGAAGGATAAAATATTCAGCTGTGCTATTAATCCCCATTTACAAAATCCGGCTTAATTATTTATCGAGGTCATCATCCCGCCACGTACTTTAACTTATACTCTAACCTTTTGGTTCTTGAAGAAAAGAAGCGGATTTAATTGGTTCAGTTTCGATATAAACATTATAAACATACGTTAGCAAGCGATATTCAAAGAGATCATTTGAAATCAATTACATGTGTCAAAATTGCACAACGAAGGAAATGTATTTGCGTATCTTCAAAACTTACCAATAAAGAAATACTTAAGAATGGATGTCTGTCGTTTGTTGAAGACCAAAACAATTTCATAGACAATAGGTCCATTTAAAATACTGTCGAAAAAGCGTCGGGATATCAGGTCACCGGGGCTTTCACACACTGAGCCTGATCATACATTCCCAATATTCTATTCCCTTTCCACAACCCGTAGACACGTTGGGTTCAGCATCTGTGAATTTAAAAAGCTAATTTGTGTTCGTCAGAATTGTCGTTTTCACAACATGTACAAGAAGGCAAAGCGTTTTTTTTTGTTACTGAGGTATGCCATATACCGAGGAGAGCTGATTTTATCACTAAATTGTATGATTTCGTGAGAACCATCATGTTTCTGCAAATCGTAAATACACCATCTACTTAACAATAAAACTCTTACGCCCAAGGAATATTCTTTCGGAACAATTATTAATAATAGCTCTTCGACTAGAAATTGAATGACGCCATAATTGATTGCCGTCATAATCCATGCAAAACACCATCTCTATTCCCATGTCCGTCACGAATATCCGATTTCGATTTAGTGCTTGTCGTAATGTATGTCCAGTAGAGGATGCACAGTTATTATGTATTATATTCATAATTTTTTTTCGTCAATGTCATGAATACTAATAAATCCATTTTCACCTTTTCCAACCTCAATTACAAATTTGCAGTTATGATATGCAATGCTGAATGGTTTACCAGGTGTGTCGATTTTATTTTTTTCAACACTCTACAAGTATTTTTAGTTTTGTTCAGGGTAGGTTTGTAAATCTGTATACACTTTTCATCGGGATATGTGACCGCAAATTCGTTTCAGTCAGTCCTGTCAATGCGCATGGTTTATGTCTTATGTCATTTTACATCGAGATGACCTTGAGGTCATTCCGATGTATTGCTATCGCCTAAATTTCCATTATGCAAATTAGTTTTGGGTTTTCAACCGATCTATAAAAATTATAGATCCGCAGACATTATCTAGTGCAAAATAACATTCCTTATCGCTTGTTCTAAATTCATTTTTTCAATGGATACTCCTATAAATATTTTTTTTAAAACACAAATTAATAATATGAAAATGTTTTGTCGTTAGATATATATATAAAAGTAAAAAATCATTGATAATATCTATGCACACGTACCGAAAAATTGTGTTAAAGCTTGCGGAAGAATATCTCAAGAACGTTTTGCGACACTCCCGGCAAGGACCGGTAACTCTGTAATTGTTTTTGCGGGAAAATATGAATGGCTTCTCATATCCAATCTTTTAGAAAAATCGTTTTTTTACAGAAGAGTATCCACCATGCACTTGCACTGCACTATTATTAGAATAGTAGAATAGAATGATATACAAATGGATGAAAATTATAACAACAAACCAGTGTATACTCTGGGACTATTATTATATTAGTATAATAGTCCCAGGTATACTGATTTGTATCACTACAATATAATAGTTATTACGGTGCGGTTGAATTTCCTGTCATTTATTCATCATCCACGCACGAACTTGTCTCAGAAAAAAATATATCTCTGTACATTAACCTCAGTTTCAGGTATAGAGATGTGATCTTTTTCTGTGACATGTGCTTTTGACCATCCACAAGAACTTGCGGTCATCCGATGTTCAGTACTTTAGTACTTTGATTTCAACTCTTGACATGAAAACAACCAACTTACGATTATTAGCGTCAACAGCAACAACCGTATCATCTGCTAAATAACATATTCCGCAAATTTTCACTTGAAATTTGTCTGCATGAAAATATATTTCGGAAAGATTATTGAGTTTTTCTTGGGCCTCTAAAGACTTCTGTCGTCTACTTTCGCTGTCTGTTTGGAACCTGCACAATCTCCTCTTTTCCACATGGGCAAGGTTTTGTACATGAATTACAAGTGGGTTCCAAGCAAAATCTACAAAAGCGGTCGGCTATTTTTGCACATATTTTGCACTATATTTTCCTTTGTTTTATTGCGGTATGTGGTATTTGAAGCACAACGTGATCTGAATGTCTTTTTATGAAATTCACAGCAGGTATCACAGCAATATTTATAACAGTCCACACAAACATGACTAGCCTGTTTAGAAATTGCGTTACACATTGAACATGCGATATAATCGTTAATCTGTCGACAGTCTGCAAGATAAGACAATTGAGTGTAACTATATAAGGGTGAAGGCCAATTTATTTAATTCCAGGATTATTTTCTGTTTATGCATATATTGATTTTTTTCAATTTTGCTTGCCCTTTTTCTCTTGTTTGCATGCAATATAATCGAAAACATATATACATGTATATGCTAATTTCGCTTTTATGTTTTATCCGACCTGCTGTGTTTACTTTTGCTAGTATATATGTAGGAGGTGCAATGGGGCAGCTGAAGTGCAATGGTCACCTGCAGTGCAATGGTCCGTTCGCTGATGTGGGAAGGTTTATATTACGCGTGATGGTTAGTTTAAAATCTACAGATGTTCAATTATAATGAGAAGTAGATTTTGTTATGGTTGGTATATAAATGTGAATTCGTTATTGTCTATGTATGTCCTTAGTAACAGTTGCATACTAAATGAGAGGTCGTCCTGTTTGATTTATGAATGTTAACTCATTTCTGCGTTAACATTTTATATTAACTTGGTTCCTCTCATGGGTTCCTCGTTTTCCGTAAAATTATAATACGGAGAGTCTGTCTGCGGACCCGTTTGCATTTAAAACATGCCACGCTCCATCGCACATAAAAGAAACTTTCGTAGATTTCGAAAATAATTCGCTACAGAAGGTTGAATTTCCTTCTCCACCAATCACTCCCCAGTCTTCCGTAGTATTTAAAGTTTATAAGCCCTCCATTAACTTAAATGCCAAAAATATGCTTCTAACAAACAAGATGACTTCTACATCGACATGAGAAGCATTGAAAATATGGTTTATGAAATCCATCGCACTTATGCGTTACCACAATCGCACTTCGGCGTAGGTATCAAGATAGCGTCACAATGCTACCATCGCACTGCACAGCGTTATCAAAACGCACTTCAACGTCAAACCATCGCACATCAGCATAACCATCGCGGTTCGGAGTCCTACATATATATAAAGAAAAGTTAAATAGAATCCGTATGCTGGTAACATATATGATGAATTATAACCGTTATTATCTTATTATGTGTGTGTGTGTGTAATTATTGTACAAAACCTTACAATTTAAGGTTTCACAGATCTTGAAAAATAATACAGTTTTAAAGGAAGAGAATTTTAATTGTCTATTGATTTCACAAGTACAATGTTGTACCCATGTATTTTCACTCATGTATAAGAAACAACCCACATACTTGAGAATAATTACTACAGATAATGAAAGACTATAATCTAGTTGACTATTTGTTGAATTATATATAAATAAGATGTGGTATGAGTGTCAATGAGACAACTCTCCTTCCAAGTCACAATGTATAAAAGTAAACAATTATAGGTCAAAGTACAGCCTTCAACACGGGGCCTTGACTCACACCGAACAGCAAGCTATAAAGGGCCCCAAAATAACTAGTGTAAAAAATTCAAACAGGAAAACCAACGGTCTAATCTATATAAAAAACGAGAAACGAGAAACTTTATGAACCACACCAACAAACGACAACTACTGATCAACAGGCTCCTGACTTAAGACAGATGCATAAAATGTAGCGGGTTTAAAAATTTTAACAGGCGCCAACCTTCACCCTAACCTGAGACAGTAGTGTAACATTACAACATAAAAAGACACACTATAAAATATCAATTGAAATGGCTTAACTCGATCAAAAGACATTTAAACAAATTCAAGTAAACATACACTGAACGAATAAGTTTGATCTATGACACAACATTATACCCCGATATACGAGGGCTAACTTGAGAAATAGAAACTCTTTAAACAATCTCGTTTAAACTTTTTTAGTTCTCATTTCACTTTATTAGCGGTATTAAAATTAATAATATTAACAGGTCTTTTCTTATCATTCACTTGTGATCTTTTCTTTCAAGATCAATGAATTTTGAAAGGCAAAGGACTTCATTATGTTACAAGGAAAGAACAAACGACTCATACGGACAGTAAAAGAACAAAAGACTCTTTTTAAATTTTTATTGATCTTTTTGGTGTTCAAACTTCAGTGCATACACACATTTTACAAGACATAAGTGAATGACATGATATTGATGATATTGTCATAATTCTTATTATGCGAATAAGAAATAGTAATTTACAAATTCACGATGTGAATACACAGTATATGATACATCTTAAAATACTTCGGAGTTCATTAAATATATAATCATATTCAAAATAAATTAAATAACTTCCATAAATCCCCCATCTGTCGACAAATGATTCGTGTTTGTCTTTAGAAAGATATAAACATTCTAAAATTTCCAGACGTCTTTTCAAAATTTAAGAAAAGCTTGCACATATATTAACAGTCTGTCTAATTGTGTGATTTTGCATAATTAATGTAATACTTTGCCTGTAGAATACAATTATAATTTAAAACTAAGTTATCAGAATTCAATACACCAAAATGACACTGTCTTTATACAAAAATATTCTTACTCCAAAACTAAAATACCACCAATTAGAAAATTCTCTCCAAAATTGTTTTGTTTCTGTACATTCAAAAATGTATGCTTTATAGTTTCTATTTCTTTACAACTGACTCATTCATTTGTTACGGAAAGTTTATATTTTTCAAGAAAATAATTATGTGAGACTATTCTGTGTAAAATTTTATATTGGAAAGCTTGTAGTTTGCTTTCTATAGTACATTTAAAAGCCAGTGAATAAATATTTTTTCCATTTTTCATCACTAATTTCTGTATTAAAACTTTCTTTCCACCTTTGTCGTGAAATAGGAGAAACATTTCCCTGATCGATAAAAAGTGAATAAACATCTTTAGTAAATAATTTCCTGATAGGCATTTTTTTATTCTCATGCTCAAAAACGAATCCAAAGGAGTTGCTGTTAGGTGACATGTGTTGTTGTAATAACAAATCTTTCCAGTCACGTGGTATAGCAAGTTTAATAGATAGAATGTCTACAAAAGTAACATTCAGGTTATATTTTTGGTTAATAGCGTCATGAGACAAAAATTCGCCATTATCATCTACAATATCATTGATGAACCTTATGCCTTTCATGTACCAAGATCTGTAAAAATACTCGTTCTGTCAACTTTGATAAAAGGATTGAACCAAATAAATTCTTTTCTCACATGAAATGCATCTAACGGAATGAAAATCCCCTTGAAACGTTTCCAAGCAGATAACACTTCTATATAAAAAAGAGGTGCTTTTAAATTCAAAACTCAAATTCACATCTGCTCATAAAAATCCTGCAAATCAAAAGAGGAAGAATACTTTGGAAACATGTTTCCATTTTGAGTCATGTTCCGACAGAAATCTTTTACCCACATATTACGAAAGGATAACAGCTGTAATTCAAAATTTGGGGCTTTCAGTCCCCCTCGCTAGGAGACTTTTGAATAACTTCCGATTTAACTTTCGGAGTACTACCATTCCATAAAAAACTATTAATATCACGTTGTATTTTAATTACATAAGATTTTGGTACATGAGTAGATGAAATGACATAAATAAGCTTCGATATTGCAAGTGATTTAAGAATTACAATTTTACCGATCAAGGAAAGGTTTCTGATCTTCCACATTTTAATTATTGATTCCATTTTTTCTATGCATGTATCTAAATTAGAACAAACCATTTCTTCAAAAGCATTAAATTTTAAACCTAAGGTTTTAAAACCATCTGTCCATTTAATGGAAGGAACCTTCTTTGTTAAATTTATTTCTTCCAATCCATGTTGCTTCGGTTTTAGAAAAATTAACTTTTAACCCTGAACACTTCTCAAAATCGTTAAAGGAATCCAATAAAATTTGCGCGGAAAATACATCTTTCAAAAACAAGTGGTATCATCAGCCAACTGTGAAATTTTTATTTCAGTGTCCCCAATTGTTATACCAGATATCTGATTGTTCTTACGAATACTTATTGCCAGCAGTTCCACTGCCAAAAAAAAAAAAAAAAAGAAAAGGAGACAAATACACCCTTGTCGAACACCTCTCTCAATTTTGAATGGAATAGAACTAAATCCATTATTAACGACAAGACTCGATATATTTTAGTATAAAGTTAAGACCCATTTCCGGAACTTGCTACCAAAATTAAGACAAACCAATGCTTTTGGAATAAATTTCCATTCTAGCGTATCAAACGCCTTTTCAAAATCGACTAGTAATATAAGACTTGGATAATTCTTAAGAATAAAAGACTCGTACGGACATTAAAAGAACAAAATGCAGTCATAATATATAGTATTGAAAGTTTACAAAATATCGACAACTCGAATTTGAATTTACAATAAATGACCAATTATTGTTTCGTCACTTTACTTGCAGAAACACTTGGTTTAACTATTTTGTTTGCATCTTATAAAAAGAGAGAGTAAAAGAGTAAAAAAAATGAGATTATTTTAAAATTAAAGCAATTATAAGAAAATGCACGAACAGACGAAAATCGAGAAGAGATAAACCAAAAAGGCAATATTAAAATGAAAAGACAAAATACGGTAAGGGACAATATATCAGGTTAGGAAGTCAGTCAATAGACCACTTTCGAGTTATGTCCTTCACCGGAAAAGTTCGTCAATTATGCGCGCCTTTATGACGTCATTTACCAGACAGAGAGATCGCCTCTATCCCTGCACTATTAAAGTTCATCAAGCGTCTTCGTGATCATCATTATGCGGGATAAACTAGAAAAATGGTTGTTCCGTGGGTACTTAATCATTATTCCTTAATGACATCAGTGCTGATTATCGATTATAAGAATTTAATTTGCCGAATAATTCGTGCAATATAGAATCATATCTTTTCAACCGCTTGCTCAACATGAGAAGGAGTGAAGATGCCCTAAACGCACGAATGATGTTCACTAAAACCAAATCGCAACGAACTCGAAAATGGTCTATTGAAGATAGAGGAAACTTACTTGCTTTTTTATTTAGAGACTAGAATTATATCAAAAGACTATACAGAAACTTTCATTACAAGATGGGGTGGTAGTAGAAAAAATATAAATCTTAAGTCAGACAAGAGTGTTTTATGATAAACTTTATAAAACAATAAAATAGAGAATGAAAACAGGGAATGTAAAAGAGACAACAACCCGACCAAAGAACAGAAAATAGCCAAGGTCACCAATGTGTCTTCAACACAGCGATAAAATGCTGAGGTGTGCTTCAGCTGACCCCTAAACAATAATGTATACTAGTTCGGCGAAATGGACGCCACGCTAAACTCCGAAACATACAAATTAACCAACATTTAAAACACACACAAGACTAACAATGGCTAGAGGTTCCTGACTTGGGACAGGCGCAAAATGCGGCGCGGTAAAACATGTTTTGTGAGATCTCAACCTCCTCTATACCACTAGCTAATGTGGAATAAACATACACACAGCAAAACGCACAGTAAGATTGTTTGTGAAGCATTTATTTATTTGTTAATGATGATGTACCAAAACTGAACGAGGATGGAAGCAGATATTGAGGGACATATAAGTTTCTCTGTTACAGAGACTTTAAAATAACAGGAGAGCAATTTGGGAAGGGTCCAATGTCTGTCACCCAATGACTTCAACTCGGTGCATTACATTAACGTGCAGCTTTTATTATGTTTTCGTGCATATATTTCACAGTTTCAAATATAGATGATTATATGGATGGACGCTTGACGTCCAGCGGCAAATTGATATGCATATTCGTACGAGAACATGTTAATGTGATATGAATATTAACCCTGCTTTGTACTTGACCGACACCCTGAGCCGGATTTTTACATGCTAGCTCACAAGGTAACAGTCCGAAGGAAGACATGTCACCATACTCGGACACATTATTCTGATTCCGAGCTGACCAGCCTTTGCTCTTACTCCTTAATTTCACGTGCTTAGCAGGAAGCAGCAAATATCAATTTTAAAGTCTTTGGCTTTGACCCGGCTGGGGTTCGAACCCACGACCTCCCGCACTCGAGGCGAACATGCTACCACGAAAGCACCGCCACTAGACAGTAAACCGCAATATAAAAGGTTTCGTGGGAAGCCGCTCATATATACACCTCTAGACTCCAGTAAACAGGTCATTGTTTTTTTTTTGTGAGGGGACATGTTTTTTGTAAATGTTTGATTCCAAATTTCTTGAAAGAGATTCTATCTATTTTTGATGGGAAGCGAAATATTTTGTTTCCATTTAAAATGAGGAAAAATAAAACTATAACGAATTTAAAAAAAAATGACCATGTTATTTTTATTAAAGTCGAACAAGGAAATACACGTGCTCCTGTCCACACTAGTCGGTGTCTAACAAATTTGATTAATATACAATGTACAGATCATCTGTCTAAGCTATGGTTACAAGGATCTGACAACATTTCATTTTACTTTCTGTTCTGGTAAATATAACATCAGCCAATGAAATTTCAGCTTTCATAATTTTGAAGGTGTGGATCAATCCGACAAAACCAGAGAATCCCTATGGTCTTTAAAACAGAAAATATAATTGAGCGTTTTCAGAGCGGCGTCAGCAAAGCTTGAACATACAATATCTGTAATGTAATCAGATTGGTGTCTAAATGAACATAAAACACTGCATTTATTTATTGTTTACTGATACAAATAGAAAGTTGTGTTTTAAATTTTTCCAAGTGAAGATTTACGGCAGCGGCTTTTAATATTTTGCGTTTACCCTGGAAACTATAATAGATTTAATCAAAGTACTGAAGTACTGAACATCGGATGACCGCAAGTTCTTGTGGATGGTCACAGCACTTGTCTCAGAAAAAAATCACATCTCTATACCTGAAAGTGAGGTTAATTTACAGATATAATTTTTTTCTGAGACAAGTTCGTGCGTGGATGATAAATAAATGACAGGAATTCAACCTCACCGTAATAACTATTATATTGTAGTGATACAAATCAGTATACTCTGGTTTGTTGTTATATATTATATTAATATTTGTAATTTACAGTTACATGTATATATATAATTTTCCATTTGTATATCATTCTATTCTATATAGATATAAAAGATGTGGTATGAGTGCCAATGAGACAACTCTCCATCCAAGTCAAAATTTATAAAAGTAAACCATTATAGGTCAAAGTACGGTCTTCAACACGGAGCCTTGGCTCACACCGAACAGTAAGCTATAAAGGGCCCCAAAATTTACTAGTGTAAAACCATTCGGTCTAATCTATATAAAAACAAGAAACGAGAAACACTTATGAACCACATCAACAAACGACAACTACTGAACATCAGATTCCTGACTTAGGACAGGTGCAAACAAATGCAGCGGGTTTAAACGTTTTAATGGTACCAAACCTTCACCCTTTTTCTGAAACAATAGTGTAACATTACAACATAGAAAGACACACTATAAAATATCAACTGAAATAGCTTAACTCAATCAAAGGACATATTAACACCAGTGAACATACACTGAACAAATAAATTTGACCTATGATACAATGTAAATACAAAATAAATAAACTAAGGAAGAATAATAAAAGTAACATGTTATATCGGTATGAAATATTAAACAATTTAAGAAAAACAATATGCTCGAACAAAATATCAGCCATTTGCAATCACTTTAAACACAGGCAAATGAAAATACTATATCAATAATTATAGTGCAGTGCAAGTGCATGGTGGACACTCTTCTGTAATAATTCGATTTTTCTAATAGATTGATTTGAGAATGCAGAGTTATCGGTCCTGAGAGAGAGCAAGGACCGATAATTCTGCATGGAGATTGCAAACGTTCTTGAGATATTCTTCCGCATGCGTTAACACATTTTTCTGTACGTGTGCATAGATATTAATGATTTTTACTTATATATATAATTATTTTCTGTGACTGTATCTTACATTAATTTGTAGGATCCTTTACTATAGATAATTTAGCTGATCTGTAAAAATAACATCTCCATGCTTTATATATCATGTACTGTAGTACGACGCTAGATTAAAACTGACGTGGAAAGGTAACACCCGGCCACCGAAAGCTTCATTTTATGAAGCCCAGGTGGTCGTGGTCTAGCGGACGGCTACAGTGCAGGCGATTTGGTGTCACGATATCTCAGTAGCATGGGTTCGAATCCCGGCCAGGAAAGAACAAAAAAATTTGCAAATTTACAGATCTAACATTGTTGGGTTGATGTTTAGACGAGTTGTATATACATAATGTACACAGCCATGTATCACCATCACTGCTGGTGATCCGATGGATGAATCTGTTGTAGAGTTGTCACTGGCTCAGACGTACTTATAAATATAATTATTTTCTGTGACTGTATCTTACATTAATTTGTAGGATCCTTTACTATAGATAATTTAGCTGATCTGTAAAAATAACATCTCCATGCCTTATATATCATGTACTGTAGTACGACGCTAGATTAAAACTGACGTGGAAAGGTAACACCCGGCCACCGAAAGCTTCATTTTATGAAGCCCAGGTGGTCGTGTGGTCTAGCGGGACGGCTACAGTGCAGGCGATTTGTGTCACGATATCTCAGTAGCACGGGTTCGAATCCCGGCGAGGAAGAACAAAAATTTGCGAAAGCAAATTTACAGATCTAACATTGTTGGGTTGATGTTTAGACGAGTTGTATATACATAATGTACACAGCCATGTATCACCATCACTGCTGGTGATCCGATGGATAAATCTGTTGTAGAGTTGTCACTGGCTCAGACGTACTTATAAATATAATTATTTTCTGTGACTGTATCTTACATTAATTTGTAGGATCCTTTACTATAGATAATTTAGCTGATCTGTAAAATAACATCTCCATGCCTTATATATCATGTACTGTAGTACGACGCTAGATTAAAACTGACGTGGAAGGTAACACCCGGCCACCGAAAGCTTCATTTTATGAAGCCCAGGTGGTCGTGTGGTCTAGCGGGACGGCTACAGTGCAGGCGATTTGGTGTCACGATATCTCAGTAGCACGGGTTCGAATCCCGGCGAGGAAGAACAAAAATTTGCGAAAGCAAATTTACAGATCTAACATTGTTGGGTTGATGTTTAGACGAGTTGTATATACATAATGTACACAGCCATGTATCACCATCACTGCTGGTGATCCGATGGATAAATCTGTTGTAGAGTTGTCACTGGCTCAGACGTACTTATAAATATAATTATTTTCTGTGACTGTATCTTACATTAATTTGTAGGATCCTTTACTATAGATAATTTAGCTGATCTGTAAAATAACATCTCCATGCCTTATATATCATGTACTGTAGTACGACGCTAGATTAAAACTGACGTGGAAAGGTAACACCCGGCCACCGAAAGCTTCATTTTATGAAGCCCAGGTGGTCGTGGTCTAGCGGGACGGCTACAGTGCAGGCGATTTGATGTCACGATATCTCAGTAGCATGGGTTGGAATCCCGGCGAGGGAAGAACAAAAATTTGCGAAAGCAAATTTACAGATCTAACATTGTTGGGTTGATGTTTAGACGAGTTGTATATACATAATGTACACAGCCATGTATCACCATCACTGCTGGTGATCCGGTGGATAAATCTGTTGTAGAGTTGTCACTGGCTCAGACGTACTTATAAATATAATTATTTTCTGTGACTGTATCTTACATTAATTTGTAGGATCCTTTACTATAGATAATTTAGCTGATCTGTAAAAATAACATCTCCATGGCTTATATATCATGTACTGTAGTACGACGCTAGATTAAAACTGACGTGGAAGGTAACACCCGGCCACCGAAAGCTTCATTTTATGAAGCCCAGGTGGTCGTGTGGTCTAGCGGGACGGCTACAGTGCAGGCGATTTGGTGTCACGATATCTCAGTAGCATGGGTTCGAATCCCGGCGAGGGAAGAACAAAAATTTGCGAAAGGAAATTTACAGATCTAACATTGTTGGGTTGATGTTTAGACGAGTTGTATATAATACATAATGTACACAGCCATGTATCACCATCACTGCTGGTGATCCGATGGATAAATCTGTTGTAGAGTTGTCACTGGCTCAGACGTACTTATAAATATAATTATTTTCTGTGACTGTATCTTACATTAATTTGTAGGATCCTTTACTATAGATAATTTAGCTGATCTGTAAAATAACATCTCCATGCCTTATATATCATGTACTGTAGTACGACGCTAGATTAAAACTGACGTGGAAAGGTAACACCCGGCCACCGAAAGCTTCATTTTATGAAGCCCAGGTGGTCGTGTGGTCTAGCGGGACGGCTACAGTGCAGGCGATTTGGTGTCAAGATATCTCAGTAGCATGGGTTCGAATCCCGGCCAGGAAGAACAAAAATTTGCGAAAGCAAATTTACAGATCTAACATTGTTGGGTTGATGTTTAGACGAGTTGTATATACATAATGTACACAGCCATGTATCACCATCACTGCTGGTGATCCGATGGATAAATCTGTTGTAGAGTTGTCACTGGCTCAGACGTACTTATAAATATAATTATTTTCTGTGACTGTATCTTACATTAATTTGTAGGATCCTTTACTATAGATAATTTAGCTGATCTGTAAAATAACATCTCCATGCCTTATATATCATGTACTGTAGTACGACGCTAGATTAAACTGTAACACCCGGCCACCGAAAGCTTCATTTTATGAAGCCCAGGTGGTCGTGTGGTCTAGCGGGACGGCTACAGTGCAGGCGATTGGTGTCACGATATCTCAGTAGCATGGGTTCGAATCCCGGCGAGGAAGAACAAAAAATTGCGAAAGCAAATTTACAGATCTAACATTGTTGGGTTGATGTTTAGACGAGTTGTATATACATAATGTACACAGCCATGTATCACCATCACTGCTGGTGATCCGATGGATAAATCTGTTGTAGAGTTGTCACTGGCTCAGACGTACTTATATATATATATATATATATATATATAACAAAACATTTTCATATTATTGATTTATGTTCTAAAAAATATTTTATGAGTATTCATTGAAGAAATGAATTTATTACAAGCGATTGGGAATGTTATTTTGCACTCAATGATGTCCGCGTATGTATAGATTATAGATCGGTAACCAGTCAAACACGAAAGTTACGTAATGGAAATCTCTCGCAACAATACACGGAATGCCCTCACGGTCATCCACTGTAAAAAAACCATATAGTGCAATGTGCCTGAATGTACTCTATAGTAAAGGTCCCTTTTGGGCTCTTAAGAGTTTTGTTGTTTTATTGGCTTTTATCTTGACAACTTATCTATCACCTTTTCTTGCAAAACGGAATAGACAAGAACAGATAAAAAATAAATAAATAATGATTATGGTCATTTTCTTTCATTGGGGTGGGGACGTCGGAGGAAACATTGAATTTCTATTATTTTTTCAAGTCTACACCTTGAGGAAGGAAAACAATCAATACCCTCTTTTCCAAATACATAAAATTTCAATCCCTCTCCCTCCCCTTCCAAGAAAAAAGCCACCACCAAACAATTACACACAAACACACTTTCTATACTTTGTTCGTAATAATAATAAAAAAGCAT
Organism: Mytilus coruscus; assembly: GCA_017311375.1. Lineage (NCBI taxonomy): Eukaryota > Metazoa > Mollusca > Bivalvia > Mytilida > Mytilidae > Mytilus > Mytilus coruscus. The sequence goes on from JAASAO010002582.1 coordinate 45,195, forward strand.
TAAGTTTCTATTGCATTATAAGTGTAAAATATTGCGTCAGTGGTGGATCTCAAGTGTGAAAGTTGTTTGCGACTTCAGGGAACTTAATTTGGATTTGCCGGTTATGGTCTCATTAATATTTACCACGCCTTCATTCAAAATTAGCTTCAGATGAAAAATACTCCGCTAGAAGAAATTGTTGAAACTAAGGATTCAGGTTTTAACAAATGAGGCGAGTGGAACGAGGTAAATGATGTCTACGGATGACGAAGAAATCGCCATAACATTATACGGCGGCAAATCTATAACTATAAAAAAATTGAATGCGACCTTTCCATTCCAAAATAATAAAATTAAAGGCTCCCTTTATTTCTTCCTATCCCTCTTTTGGGTTACAAATGACCGGTCCCTTATATGAGCCATTACCCTATCAAAGTCCGATTTTTGCCCATTTTTGTGTGTCAATCTTGAGAATATATAAAGAGAAACTTGAACAGTAAGGCAAAATTTATAAAATGAACATACTGGAAATTCGTGTATTAATTTCTAAAGAAAAATGCTAACGCTAGGTATACAGATATTGACAAATATAATGCCTTCCTTGCTAAAATGAGCATAGAGCATTGTAGAGCATGACATAAAAGAATTATTTCTTAAATTTAATAACTTTAACCGTATGTTCATTGTTGTAGACTCCGTATTTTCATTATTGTAGACCCATCGATTAAAACTAAACTTTGCAATTCATATTTTGACAATTTTCCAACAATATCAGATGTGATTTTTACATTTTAAAACGAGGTACCAACATGCCTAGGTTTATCTCTTTTAAATCTCAACCATTTTCCAAACGGTAGCTACAGATTTGACCCGGTTAATAGATACTCTGCAGAAGCAGATCGGAATCAGTTATGACGTAGACAGTAATCATTCTAATCGTAATCAGGTTCATTGACTATAACGACGACGAAAGCACATCATACAATGACGTTTCGACATCATATAATGAAGTAAACCAAACCACATCATATAAGATTACAAGCACACAATATAATGACACAACCACATCATATAAAGATGTTTGCACATAATATAAGGAAACTGCACATCATATAAGGATATGTGCATATCATATAAGTATATTTGCACATCATATAAGTATATTTGCACATCATATAAGGATCTATGCACATAAATTAAGTACATTTGCACATCATATAAGAATGTTTGCACATCATATAAGAATGTTTGCACATCATATAAGTACATTTGCACATCATATAAGTATATTTGCACATCATATAAGTATATATGCACATCATATAAGTATATTTGCACATCATTTAAGTATGTTTGCACATTATATAATGATGTTTGCACATCATATAAGGATATGTGCACATCATATAAGGATATTTGCACATCATATAAAGGTAAATGCACATCATATAATGAAATGGGTCATAACAAGACAGTGTTGGCGTTCCATACCTTAAGCTGTTTTCTGCTCTTTTATAGGGTTGTTGTCTCTTTTACACATTCCCAATTTCCATTCTCAATGCTATCATATAATATATATACAAGTCTAAATTGAAAACAACGTTCAAACCTATGATTGCGTTGGATAAAACCGCAATTTTATACGTGCATGCAAATCAAATTTCTTGTTAGAGGGTTAAATACAGCACAAACAACATTTTCCAAAAGACCAAAAAGTGAAAAGTATATTTTAACAAAACGCATTTGACTAACAGGTCGAACAACAAATGTTCTTAAACCCTGCTGACTGCCATTGGCGATTGCCAAATAAACGGATCACCGATGTAATAAATGGATCTTAATTATAAATTTAATATATATATATATATATATATAAGTACGTTTGAATTAACCAGTGACAACTCTACTCTATCCATCGGATCACCAGTGATGGTGATACAAGGCTGAAAACACATTCTGTATATAAAATTATAATTCGTCTAAATAACAGCCCAACAATGGTAGATCTGTATATTTGCGGATATATACGGGTATTTGGCATTTTCCACACACATGTAGGCCTACAGTCGAGTGTTCTGCGGGTAAACTACTTAATAAAATTCACATCTTTTGGTCATTATCGTACTTTTCAGTATACTACTCATGTTCGGAATTAGTTGATACCACACACAGTGCACACGTATACATCATTAACAAGTTTTCAAGATAGTTTGCTTAAAAGAAGGAAAAGAAAAAGAAACAGTGAAACATTTAAAAATAGTGTCGACAATTTGAATATAAAAAATATTAAAAATTAAAAACTGAAGGAAAAGAAGTCAGTGATAGGGAAAAGTAAATGTTAATAATAAATGGATCAATAGCTGGTTAAATTGATAAACATGGTAACATGTTTTACTCTTTCGGTCATTGTAGCGCAACTTCTTAAAGGTTAACTCATGTGGTAAATGTATTCTGATCCTTACAATATAATATAGAAATATCCCAAAACAATCTTGGTATTATTAATATAAAATTAAGAAGATGTGGTATAATTACCAATGATACATCTATCCATCAGAAACCAAATGACGTAGATGCAAGCAACTATAGACCACCGCACAGATTTACAACGATCAAAACCTATATCGAATGGTAAGTAATAATAAAAGGTCCCGAAATGACAAAATGTAAAACAATTCAAACGAGAAACCTGCAGGTAGGACCATGTGCTATTTCGACTGCATATCCCAAACAGCAAACCACATCTGTACTTATTTTGGAAATACTTTAATCACATGCAGCAATGTTGTCATTCGGAAGAATGTTTAGTGCTGTTAATTGTCATAATTTGGTGCAGTGGATCATGATTTTGTTAAGTGACCCCCAAGGATGACATGAGAATAGAAATATGGTTACTTTGGTCTTCTTTGACCGACAGTAAAACCCTCCTCGCAAACGTGGGGCGTCAGTTTGGCATTGTGGGATTGCAAGTACGCAGCCAACGTCCGGTCAAAATAAGGGCGTTAAATCCGATGCCTCTTATTAATAGCAATTCTCTGTAACCACCAACCAAGTTGCGGCACGCATAGTCTCAGATTTTCTTGAAATTTGGTTTGTTGGTAGCTATCGATAAAAAAACAATAAATATGTTGACAAAAAATTTGTTTATGCCCCCGTTGCCATGGTAACGGGTCCCTTGGATTTTGCCTCAAAAATGCATATTTCGACGAACAAAAATGACCCATTTTAAGCAGTTATCATGCACACATTTCAATTTTGATGAATATTTTGACTTTTGTTCATTAAAATATAACACTTAATGAGTAAGATGAAAGATAAAAATTAATTCTCACAAAAAGGGAAGAAGGGGGCAGCACTGATTTAAATAGTGGAGTTTTCAATGTATTCAAGAAGGCAAATTATAGGCATTTTGCATGACATAATTTTACACTTTTGCATCCACAACCAATTATACTAAGGTAATAAATGTAAACTATCACTGTTGCCTAGGAATAATTTATCACTAAAGGTTTGGGAAATAGGTTGCTAGGGTGGTTGCTATGGGAACGTAAAAGTGTCATTTTTGGTATTTTGTAAAAAATTTGACATTGTTATTAAAATAGCTTAAAAACAGTGACAGATACAAAATAAAAATCACTTGAAACATGTTGTGCATTCAATGACCTGAAAGTTGACCTAAAGGTCAAAGGTTATTGATGACCTTGACATTGACCTTGAGTCTTTTTTTATTAAATTTTGTTATGAAATTGTAACAAATAAACCCAAAAGTATATAAAAAAGTGTTTAGACCGAATTTTGCATTTATTTAGTAAGAAAGCAAAATTCCAGAGGTCAAGGTCATGTCTTAAGTTCTTAGCAACGACACTTACTTGATATAAAAGTACCTAGCAACCATACATAGTTGGGTTCAGATTAATACGAACTATGATATAGATCCTTATTTAAAAAGTTAAGGGGTCAATATTGTCAACATAGACTTTACCAGCCATTCTCATATAATTAGAAAACTAGAACACACCGCGAAATCGCGGGCATTTAGAATGTTGTTGAAAGTATGTAAAATGTTGTAGGATGAATTTTTGAAAACAAATATTATGACTGAAGAATTCTAAAGTCATAGTACTTGGGGACAGGCCAATTATTTAAGCCCTGCCCTTTTTCACAATCCGTTATTTTTTGTTTTCTATTAATTTCAATTATTTTTGCGTTTTCTGTATACTCATGATGAACATACATTCTATAAATGAAATGTATTTGCTATTGACTGATATCAATTCCAAGCGGTCACTGATATATCAGGGCGGATCAAGCCAATTTCAAAATGAGGTTCCCAACCCATGGAAAAAAGGGTTCCAACTATATGTTCCCATTCAAATGCATTGATAGTCAAAGGGGTCCCAATCCACGGACCCCCTTTTGATCCGTCCCTGTATATCATATAGACCGCTATCTATTTACTTTCAATTCCAAATATATTATGCACGGCGGTCACTGATATATTAAATAGAGAGTCTGCATATATCACTGTAGTATGCATGCAGATAAACGCGAAAATAATTGTCCTGTCCCTGAGTTCTTATGAAGATCTATGAAAATTATGTGTAATTAAAACAGTCCTAAACGAAAGTCTTGTCTATGACTTAAAAGTTCGTCCGATGACGGGAACAATATCCGGACGCCTTTATTTTCGTTTTCTCCCAAAATAACCGAAACTGAATAATCATAAAATGGATGACAAATGCGACTTTGCATGGTACCTATAGGACACAGAGGCATGATGATTAATTTGTTGTGGAAGGAACAGAAGCGACACACAAAATGAGATCTTCTCGTTTAATAGTATCAGAAGTCCATTACTAGACGAAGTGTGCAACCTGTGCTATATAGTAAGGCGATCACGATGTCCCCTTTATCAGTGGAAAGCGCCATTGGTGGTCCCCCCAAATCTCGTTTTATAACTATGGAATCATGGGTAAAAATATTATCATCGAACAGATAGCTGTTAATTAGTCTCCTTGAGCGTTTGATTAATTATCAGTTTGGTGTAAATGAAGTCAGCCGACTTAGTGCGGTGGTTTCTTATTGCCAGTTAGTTAACTTCTTCAGAAAATGATATAAAATTTTATAAACGAATTCATTGGTACCATTTTTCATCGCGCAAAGGCAAATGAGAACTATAAAATCTGCCGTGTCGGACTTAAAATGTATCGTCTATCTAAAAGATGTAGTCGTTTTTGTCAAAATAAAGTCATAACTGTCTCCTTTTTTAAATAGAACCGCGTTGTGTTGACGAATTATGTCTCGGTCATTTACGGCACCAAGGAAGCTATATACAGTGACGAATAAGCAAAAGACAGGGTTTTTTTCTTCGCTTCTACAGAAAAACAATAATATCCGACCATTTGTTGCTTCAGATGACTTCGAAACAATTTCGAATTTCAAAAGTCTCTTGTTTTTTTACCTTTTTTAAATTAAGAGACATACTTTTCTCATGTTGTCCGTCATTACGTTCGCTATCACAAGATCACGGTATACGTGAGTCAGTGATGCAACGCGTAAAAGTCCTTTTTGTTTTTTTTATACTCAAAACTGAAGGCATCTGTAGATCATGTGGATTAAAAATTGATTTATCGCGTGTTGCTAGCGTAACGTTCAGTGGGAATTATAAATATGCATATCCCATCACAGAATTGTTTCAAGTGTAATTTAACATCTGAGATCGTAACATTCATCCTGAATACGCGAGGACTGGATTTCACTTGAAGTAGCCTGGGATCCTGGCTAACTGCTCGACGAAGTATTAGACTGGGTCAGGATGTCAGGCTTGATATGAAGTCCCTCCGACGACCTGACGCGGCTGCTATTAATGTATACATCCCACACTTGTAGGAAATGGTTTTACTGTTGCAACCGGACAATTCCAGGAATTACTGACTTTATTTCTTAACGGCACAACTTAACCCTAGAGATTGATTTAGTATATGAACAAATTAAATCAAATTGTCCAACAGCTAGGTTTTGAAATAGGACTTCGTCTTATTTCAGTATAAAGTATACTTACATAAAGAATATATATTTATTAATCATTTGTTTACAAAGATCGTGATCGCAACTTTTCCTACAATTTTAACCTATAAAATTTATATGTCGAACGCACGTGTTGAGAACTGCATTTTTACATGTATTTTAACGGACAAATGTAACAATATCTGACTGAAATGATAACCTCTATTCGTCCACACTATCACCGAGTTAGTATTACCGTCAAGATCTCAGTTACGCAGGATCGAAGATATTCGAAATTGAAGAAAGGCCATACAATTATTTCCCCTCTTTTTCAAAATTGAGCATACAATTTGTTAATTTTGCTAAAATGGTTATATCTACAGAAATCCTTGTAACTTAAAAAAATCTTATTTCTTGAAATTTGTAAATCGTAACATATATTCTTAAAATAAATATAATATAATGTTTATTCCTATTAAACCGTCATTCCTAATACGTACAGTGTTACTTGTACTGTTTATGGATACACAATTTTCGACCTAATTTTTCCTTGCCAACTTTTTAATGGCAATTTTTCACAATTAACTCTAAAACCAAACGTTTATTGTATTGAGAAGTGAGGTTTTGTTATTCCGTTTGACAATTTTACTTCGTTATAATTGTAGTTTTAAATTGATAAATTATACAGACATTTTATCGTTTAATATTAAAACCATCATAATGACTCATGACACTGATATAATATCGCATCTAGGATCTGCTATTCATTAACATGTCGATGGTCAAACATTATATTCAACTGTGTGCTAATTAATGTATAGGGTGTTTTGAATAAATTATCTCTACCCAGAATGCATCACAAAAATTTGGCCATTGATTTTTGTTACTGTTAAGCAATCTCGCTCAAATCCCGTTTCAATCACAGTTGGAAGTACGGGGACAACGTGATCGCCTTACTATATTGCGGGTTGCGCACTTCGTCTAGTAATGGACTTCTGATAGTATAGATGCCTAGAAACCATCATTGTATTGTTGCTTTAGGTAAAAATTCTAAAGTCATTCTTCCAATTAGACTCTCAAATTTCTTTTAAGAACAGTAATTGTGTTTCTTAAATAATTCACATACATGATTTTACTCATGTAAATTTCAGTTAATCACCAGCTACTTTGTCTCCTGTTCTTACTTGAATTACAAATGCTGTTTGTTCCAAAATATTTTATCAATTTTATGCAAAAATACCAGTTGAATCATAATACCGTTTCCCAGGGTCCTCGTGTTTTACTTTTATGTTCTTAATCTTGAAACTTCAATACATGGATAGAAAGTATTATAACAAATCAAAATTATTTCTATTGAAACTAATATGGATAAATGAACAATTTAATAGCTAAAATTACCAACAAGACTAATTAATCAACATATCGGAAACTATTTATTTACTCCATATAGGCGTTTTGCCCTTAAATGAATACTAAGGGTGACAAATTCAAATAATAGCAATTTATCTTGTTTCCTTATCCAAATTATGTACTCTTATTTATTTACTGTTGTAGCTATACACAGCTAATTCTTTATCAATATATTTATGTTAATACTAAATGACGATTGTTACCCCAAATCGTCATTAAAGGGTATTAACTCTAATTAGGGTTGTCAAACGAATTTAACCATGTTAAATTATTTGTAATCGTGTCTTGCTGATAATTTTTGTATTTTAAAGTTTCCTTCTGCTATAATGGTATTTTTGATATAAGGCAAATTTGCACACGAAAAAACGTCTTTAAAGGGCAATGACTCCAATAAAAATCAGCTGACGATTTCAACGAAGTCCATTTTGTTGTAGATCTGGTGTTGCTGATAATTCATTAAATAAAATGTTTCTCTTTATCTATTATTGTTTTCAAGATAATAGGCAAAAAAGACAAAAAAAAAAATGTAAAATTCATCAGTTTAGGGCAGAAACTCCCTGTAAATAGATAATAGGTAGATCCTTCACTCGGAATATTTAAGCTCCTGTCAGGTTTTTCTATTTATAATAGTTTTCATGATGATAGACAATT
>JAASAO010001692.1:0-51404 GCA_017311375.1 Mytilus coruscus
ACTTCAAACTTAACAGAAGATCAGCCATAATTCAATTAATTAAAAATGAAAAATATAACAAGATGAGATGCACGGCATCCCTCCCTTGGGGAAAGAAAAGCAAACAGCCAAATTTGAGAAGTGTAACATATCTGAGCACATTGAAATAAGCCTAAAGTAAAACTGTATATAGACAACACAATGTAAAAACAAACATTAAACAAAGGTAACACAATCTGAACTACAAAAATTGTGATTCAAATTGTTCTTTAATATCCCTTCTATTTTTGAGAATTTCACTTCACTATCTGCAGACCTTTCATCTCTAGCATGGACTCTTAGAGACAGATTTGGGCACTTAGACCTGACATGACCTAACTGGTGACATTTAAAACATTTCTTAGGTTTACGTTTCCTACGTGATCTCAGTCGCCTCCTCAATACATTCATTAAAATTTCAAAATTGTTATGAACCGTATTACAACAATCTGAACTTTCTGACTCATCAATAGTCTCTGGATCACCAGTAAAATGAACAGCTTCATATTCAATAGCTAGTGATAAAGCCTCATCTAAACTATGAGGGTGTTTAAAAGTGACAAATTTAGCCATCTCAATATTCAAACATGAGGTAAATAAGTCAGTGAAATACACATCTAAATCTGAAAAATTATCAGGATAAGCCTTATGAGCTAGTATCTTAAAACGCTGACCAAATTCAGAAATTGTTTCATTTTCCTTCAAACTACAAACTCGCAGTTGAAATTTAAAATATGCCACCCTTTCCTTAGGATTGAACCTCTGAATGAGTAAATTTTTCAAGCAGTCATAATCATACAACTGAGGCCTTTGTAAGAAACGTAAAATAGTTTGAGCATCACCTCTCAAATTCATTATTAACTGACATGCCATCTCAAATTCATTCCACTTATTCCAAAGAGAAACGGTCTCAAAATGAACAAAATAATCTGTAATATCAATGCTGACACCATCAAACAAACAAGGTTTTTCTTCAAACCTAATCATAACTAAATAATATACATTTACAAAATGAACCAAACTATGAAAATAAAATACCCCAGGAGCAACTATCGGCCCAACTCTTCAAAACTGGTCTGCTTAGGACTGTCATATCCAATTACAAGTACTGACTCAAATGTCTGCTCCATTTCTTATAAATTTTGTGCAGTTACAAACCAGAAAAGTTGCTTTATAACTCCGCATCCGCCTCGCGGGACCAAAATGTAGCAGGAGCAATTCTGCTGGAGATTCGGGGATGCGGACCACAGCTTATTCTAGTTTGTGAACTGATTTATACGGAGACGATGGATGCCAAATGTAAAAGCGCTATAAAATATCTATATAAAAGAAACCCAAAAACAGAGAAAACAATATATAATTTAATCAACAATTACAACTTTTATTATGTAAATCCAAAGTAGAAATGAAGCATTCAATGACTTCAATATTATACCCGTATTAAGAAGGCATATGGCAGATGCACTAACCTTGTAAAGGTGGTTGGAAAGCCCGGCTTCCCTAGGTTGGACTGAACGTCAGTCCTCAAGCAATTCAACATAATAATTTCAAATCAGTTATATAAAATATAAATAAGTTTTCCGAAGAAGGTAATAAATGTTTTGCAACGATGCAAATACTAAACTTTAGAATATAAATAAATATCTTTAACCAATGAATTCAAAATAGCAATAGCTATTCAATTTAACAAATATATACTGAATAAAATTCATGTAAATTATTAAATAAAGAAATATGAAATTTATAGTTTTAAACAAGGAAATAAAAATGACATAATAATCCTAACTGCCACACTTCTTAATCACATGATTTAGTCCTATAGTATAAGTTTTCGTTCGGTTCATATCGTTTGCATGTTTGCATCTACATCATACATGCATGTTTGCATTCAACGGTGAATGAATATTTTTTTGTTATTATATTGTAACGGGAGTGGAGTTTCCACTGGCTTCGTTTTCCCGTTGTCTACCCAAGTTCTGGGATATTGGACAACTATAAAACCACGTAAATATAAACAAGATGTTTATTAAGAGACATACGTTATGGTTGAATATAAGTTACATACAAGAATAATTAAATATACGGTGGTGGATAGTCTACTAGTCATTGTAAAGTTCCCTATTTGCAAGCCAAACGGTATGAGCGTCTGCTCATTTCAAATCCTAAGTGTAGACTGCCCTGAACCCGGTGAGTGACGTCATACTTATAGTTCCTAGGGACAACGAGCCCGGCCGGGCCGGAAGTCAGGCACGTGCAAGAAGCAGGAAGTCCCGACAAGAATAATTACATGGCCGGTCTCAGGAGAAAGAGTTACGGAACTATAAATAATACTAGCATTAACCAATTTCCCCAAATAAATAGAATAAACAAGTAAACAAAGTGACCACCATTACACTCCCCCTCTCTTAAGACATAATGTGCCCACACATTAGTCCTAAGATCGGTGAGTTATACTTACCAAAATTTTGAATACAGGCACATATAGTTATCAACAAATTAGTTAATTTACTGTTAATGTCATATAATAATTTGAAAAAAAATAGTTCAAGATATTCAATGTCTTTCACTAAATGTTCAAAAGTCACAAATACATCACGAGACATCACGGAGTAAGGAATCCAATTGTAAAGTTCGAGGGGAGCATCCAGGCACACATCTTGTCCAAGGTTCCAGGTAGGTAATACTGTAAAGTCGTCCAGTAGATTTTCTAAATCTGTACATAAGTTAAAGTAGTAGTCCCCAACAGTAAATTACATGATGTGGTTTATAGTTACGTTCAAAATTATCGGCAAAAAGGCCAATATGAAATCCAATGTTCCCTCATTGTGGTCAGCTATCAACGAACTGAAACAATTTCAGTTAAATCTCCCATATTCTGTCAGACACTGGAATAATTAAGAAGCACATTCTTCTCATAAAATCCTGACTCACCAAGAGTCTATAAAAGTCTAAACACACAAGCACTGCACCACTTGATCGGGTGCCCCAATATGTAATTTTATACGTCACCGAAAGCATATAGCCCATGGTATTACTATAACCATATAAAACACACATTTCTATACTGGAATCCATACAAACTGATTGTTTGTTTATCGAATATTTTCAAAAACTAATAAGTCATATAAAACAATTGGACTAATAATAAATCATTCCTTGTATTCCAGTAATCCCCAAACAATATCTTTAACCATGCAGACAACATACCCATGGTGAACCAATAAGGTCATAAAATACATACGCAGAAAGACTAACCAATAGTCCATACCTATCCTAGTGCCATTCTCTAGCACATAAGGTATTTCCAAATTTGCCTGTATGTACCACCGAAAGCAGCTTCTCACAGCTAAAATATTGAGTGTACTTTCTTCTATTTCGCAATAATCTAGCACAACTCGTACAAGACAACCCTATTCCAGTTGTATGACAAAAATGTCATTTTAATCCAAATTCTCGATATATCCACAATTTCTACATTTGCATTGCTTATCAACTGAAAAGATCCAGTATAATTTTCCTCCACCTAATAATCCACCAAACTGAAATTAATTCAGGTTATTTCCAAAAGACCATTGTAAAATATGAACATCATGATGATGTTATAAATAAAATCGAGTACAAAACTGTACTTTTAATCCTTTTTTTTCAATATTAATATAAACCGGACAAACTTCCAGTATATAATCCATGACGGCACAATCTATGACTTACGGTACAACTTTGAAGTTTTGAGTATTGTTATTACATCCACACTGACAAGACATAAATGCAGACAATCCTGACAGAAATGCAAGTACAAAATGTACTTTTTAATCCAAAACAATTTCAAGTATAATCAAACAAATTATTTGACTTTCCAAATCCAATTATGACAATACCTATAAATACGAATCAATTAAACAGAACTAACAAACTAAACAGCGTTTTCATAATTTTAAAAAACGACAATGAGTATTCCCCATTGGTACCTCCATACACACATTCCTTAGATGTCATGTGTTTTGACGTCGAAATTATGACGTCATTTTGTAAACATGGCGTGATAATTGTCAACTTCCTGAAAATCGCAAAGCCATACTAAGCTTTTTACTGCGATAAAATGCAATTAAATATTTAATTTTGCTGTGGTGACCGTGTACACAAACATGTTGTGTTTGTTTCCCTTTTATGCAAGAACAGCATTTTTCCTCTGGAACGTGAACAAAATGTTCACATTGTTCTCCAATTTGGAATTTTTCTTCTGGATTTCTAATTTCAATTTCTGAAGGTAAGTCGTTTTTAATTATCTTACTGTACAAAACAATATTTAATGCAGTACTGGTCATTGTAGGACCGGAACAAACAACGAAAATGATGAAAAGACGAACAATAAACTGTTCAATTTTGACTCCTAGGGATACAAAAATCCCTTTTATTCCAGCCATATTGCAGAAATAATGTACAAACAATACGTTTGTTTTAATTATTGTCCTAAAATATCCCTCGGACGAGCCCCTAATGTAACGGGAGTGGAGTTTCCACTGGCTTCGTTTTCCCGTTGTCTACCCAAGTTCTGGGATATTGGACAACTATAAAACCACGTAAATATAAACAAGATGTTTATTAAGAGACATACGTTATGGTTGAATATAAGTTACATACAAGAATAATTAAATATACGGTGGTGGATAGTCTACTAGTCATTGTAAAGTTCCCTATTTGCAAGCCAAACGGTATGAGCGTCTGCTCATTTCAAATCCTAAGTGTAGACTGCCCTGAACCCGGTGAGTGACGTCATACTTATAGTTCCTAGGGACAACGAGCCCGGCCGGGCCGGAAGTCAGGCACGTGCAAGAAGCAGGAAGTCCCGACAAGAATAATTACATGGCCGGTCTCAGGAGAAAGAGTTACGGAACTATAAATAATACTAGCATTAACCAATTTCCCCAAATAAATAGAATAAACAAGTAAACAAAGTGACCACCATTACAATATTAACAGTTATGGTGTAGTACAAAGAGAACGCCTTACGTGACGCCTGCTGTATCAATTTCTTATAGCTCGTTACAAGATGGTATGTGGACAGTAATGAATCTAATGCGAATAATTTGGGGGGAGGGGGTGGTTCTGTATGAGCACCAAACCCATGTCAGTATAATCAGTTTGTTGATTGTGTCCATTATCTGGCAGAAGAATAAGCGATTCTGTTTAAAAGAAATTGTACATTTTGTCGTCATGCATGAAAAATTACTGATAACGTCATGTGGCAAGAATTATCGCCCAAGAATTTATTACTGTTATTTGTCATGAAGTTACCATCATTACGATCCTCTAATAATTTATTATGACATCTTGAAAGGCTATTTTAATTTTTATCTGTGACGCCTTCCAATATAATTATTTGGACTATATATGTATAGAGAGAGCACCCAAGCTGAGCATGTAAATATGTAGTCCAAATAATTATGACGTCTTGAAAGGCTATTTTATTTTTTGCTTTGACGCCTTACAGCGACGATGTAAGGCGTCAAAGAAAAAAAATATAATAGCCTTTCAAGACGTCATAATATTGGACTAGTAAATATGATAAGTTGCCCTATTGTGGAATGTAAAGCAGCACTGTTATGTAAAAAGAGCACCTGTTCTACATCTGGAAATATGGTTCCTCTACAAAGTGGGTTTAAAGATGTTAGATTAGATTAGATTAGGTGAACCGTGAAAAAAAAACGTTGAATGCAAACGATATGAACCAAACAAAGACTTATTTTATCTGTTTATCGGACTTAAACACGATTCTGAGCATCACAACCACAAAGTGAAACACCTTTATCATGTTTATTAGCTTCAACTGATATATGATAACAGTTTACCATGTTTAATCAATTGAACTGTAGACGTAGCTCTAGGAATTAAGGATTATGTAGTTTCTTGAGGCTTGGCTATATATAGCTATATACATGTATTGAGACATACATGATACATTCCCGTCGTTAGATGACCTGTTCACATTTTACCCTAACCTTTATTTCGAGATCCAACTTTATTTCAACTATTCTGTATGGGTGTATATTATGACTTTGTGTCTATCCTCTAAAGTAAAATAATAACAATGCTGCAGGGCTTAGAAATTGAACATGTTAAATATTTGTCTACAAATTATCATAAAGGGTTACAATAAAAACAGAAAGTAGGCGTCTCAGAGACTGTTACTTCATGTAAAATGTAAAATGACTTTCTTGGAGATCTTGATCATGTTGATTGTACTTATTTCAAACAAGCGAGATCAAATTCATATGTTTTTTTTACGCCCGTTTATAGGACGTACTATGGTATACTGTTGTCTGTCTGTCCGTCCATCCATCAATTGTAACTATTTGGGAATTCTCACTCACTTACATTAACGTAAATGTAAGTGAAGGGATAAGGTTTGAGAATCAAAACTGGGTCCCTGTTGGAATTTAAATCTTTTGTCCCTGGCTAAAATTTTGTATCCTGATAGACAATCGGCACCTGTTCATCATGTTCATAGAATTTTCTTTTCATGTTTTATAGAAGAGGTAGAAATCCATCATCATGATCATGTATTTAATAGTGACTGTTTTGCTGCAATTACATGGAGAATATTTGTCCATCATCATGATCATGTTTAATAGTGATGTCACTAAATTGGTTTTAATATGTAAAATAAAAAAACTGTCCATGAACATGGTCATGATGGTGAATCGATTGTAAACATACACCATGTTCACAGAACTATAATATTTATGCATCATACACATGGCAATGAATAAATTTTACCCGGAGTATAATTAAATGTCATGATGAAAAAAAAAGAACAATACATTCAGGAATATTGGAGCGAAAACCCCAATTCAATCTTTACCTGAGGGATGACCTTGGAACTGATGATTCAAAAGAAAAAACTGTTTCACTCAATTGCCAAAAAAATGAGGAGTAAAAACCTTAATTAGTAAATTCTAATCTGGAGCTCTGGGTGAGACAAATTTGTTTCTCCTCTGAAAACCCGAGACTGAGTCACTGTAACTAACCCCATATTAAATTAAAAATTTTGAGTTGGTTGTGCAGCTCTTTTTCCTGACCTTAACCATGTTAACCATGATATAAAATTATGTAACAACATGTATACATAGAACTGAGGGATGACACTTATTTTCATGATACCTGTACCATGCATATATATTTGGATTTTAATAAATTAACGCCTCGTTTCTTGTGCATCAGAATAGATGTTAGTACGTATACACACATATATATCTAAAAATTAATCATAAATGCACTGTCTTTTCAAACCTCTGAAACCTTTGAACCTGGGTTGTATTGGTAAAACATACTAGTAAATGGGGACCTAAACTCAACTGGGGACTTTGGTTGTATTGGTCACACAAACTAGCAACTGGGGACCTAAACTCAACTGGGGACTTGTTTCAGGTCCCCACTAGATTTTCTCTCCTATTTCCTCTGACAAATGTCTGATGTTAATTTTGGTCAGTGACTGAGTGGTCTACATAGTTTTACTACTGTATCACTTACTTGTCAACACTGAGGTTGTGAGTTCGAAGCCTGCATGTCAGTTTTCCTACTGAAGGTTGGGGCTTCCTCCACCAATAATGACTGACTGCCACAAAATAGCACTATAGTGGTGAAACAGAAAGTGGTATTAAACACTAATCAACCAATCAATCTTATTTAAATTTGTATGCATATCTACATGACTAGGCTTTATAAGATTGTGAATGTACATGTATCAGGGCCGTAAGCGGACGACCATTTGATATTCTGGGGGGCCAGGTGGATTTTGATAATAAATAACTCAGCCTTGATAATCACAAAAATAAATGGTTTGTTCTGTGGTAGTTTGAATATAAATTACCTGACTAGCAATGTATTAAAAATAAATAACTCAGCAGGTCTAATCGAAAGTATGAGATGGCACCAGATTCTTCATAAATTCATCTTTTTTCCAAAAAAAAAAAAATCGGGAAACATTTCCCATATCTTTTAATAATAAAAGTATAAATATTATTTAAATATACTTGAAATGTCAGAAAATTGGTTTCATTTAACTTGAGGTTAATTGTCTCAGGAACACTTACCTCACTTTTATTAAATCAGGGCCGTAACTACATTGAGACAAATGCCTCATGTAGGAAATTTCAAAACCAAACGCTTGTCTCCATATCAAATTGTGTTCACCGTGAGTGCCTTGCAAGAAGCAAGTTCTGTTCTCCCTCAGACGTAGCCCCTGATTTTTCGGGATCAATGTTTTTTTATTTATTTGTCTTTTGTTCATTGATTGCTCTTCTGTATTCTGTTAGTGTTGCATTCATTTTGTAATTTAGTAATTTTATTATTAACTTGATCATGAGTTTAAAAAAAACACAGCAGCCACAGACTTATAACTATGTGAATTACATTTTTGCTTTATCATGCATATTTGTCTTTTGATGTTGTCCCTAGAAACTTAAGTCTTACACTGAATCTATAACATGTATAACATGTATAACGTGATTTTGCTTTGAGACCAAAATATTGTCAAAAAATTATTAAAACAGAACTTGCATTTTCAGTTTAAGAAAGGGTCTGGGGAACACCCTGAAAGCATGATTTTGCATCATTTGTTCTATAGCTTGGGCCTTCAGCGGTTCAAAAACCCTTCAAAGAAAACATGTTTGCCAATACTTTTAAAGGTGCATTAGTTACAACCAAACTTTAATACTGTGTATGTATGCAATACATGTATATGCATTGGGGGATATAGAAGATTCATTTCTGCAGAGGATAATAATCAATTCTGATTAAATGGTACATAATGACTTGACTATACATTTATTATTTATAATAAACAAATAATTTAAAAATTGTATGTTATGTACAAAAAATGTAATTATAGTTGTGAAAATAAATAATCAGTCCCTTGCTTTAATGAAAATGAAAAATCTTGCTTCAATAGTGCAGAAAATAGATAATCTGTCCTCTTAGTTTACAAAATAAATAACCGATCCAAAACAAATCCTCCTGCCCCAGAATATCAAATGGTCGTCCCTAACTACTTATGAGGCAGACAAGGCAATTTGGTCGTCCGATTTTCTGGCAAAACAAATTTAATAAGAAAAAAAGGAAAATTGAGAAAGCTAAGCATGCAAGTGTAAAAACATCCTTGCATTTTCATATCAAGAATTAAGTAATGCATACTTCGAATAGTAATTAATGTTGACGTGCACTTTCTGTCTGACATTAAGTATCAAAGTTTCTGTCTGATTAACATTGACAGTGAAGCGGCTTTTGGTTCTGCAATTATTTACATGTACATCTGTTTTCTACCATGAATTGATGTATTGGTCTTGAAAACATGATTTTATCCATTTTATACATGATTTCTAAAACAAAAGTACAGTCGGGTGAGTGATACAGGCACTTGAGAGCCTCTAGTTGTTTTGTGTTTGGAGCAAATTTTTTTGTCCATTTTAAAATATATTTATACATTTGTGTAGGACAACAGAGTTGGTGTATGTGGGTTCGATTCCCACCCTAGGCATTAATTTATATCAGCTGGTGCAAAGTGGGTAGTTTAGCTTAGTGACCCCATGCTGACTCTGTTGTTCCTATGTAAAAATATCAGCTGGCCAAAGCCACATCTTGCTTTTTTTTTCTCCTTTTTAGATTACCAAGGCCTTAATGTGAGCTTATGCCATCACTTGGCTACTGTCGTCTTCATTCATCTGTCCTTGTCGTCCTAAACTATTTCAACAATCTTCACATCTAAAAACTACCATGACTACTGAGCCTTCAAACTTTAACTGAATGTTCCTTAGGGTATCTAGTTTATAAATTGTATCCAAAGTTTTGATCAATCAACAAAAATGGCCGCCATGGCTAAAAATAGAACATAGGGGTCAAAGCAGTTTTTGGATTATATCTCAAAAACTAAAGCATTTAGAGCAAATCTGACATGAGGTAAGCAGGGCTTCACATTACCATTTGTCCAATTGTCTGGGACAAGTGAACACAGGCGTCTGGCAAGTAGATTCACCATACTACTTGTCCGATTAGACAAGTGAAAAATCGATGTCAGATGTAAAATGTATCGATTGTTTATCGATATTTTTGTTTAAAAAACAATTCTTTGTCTTTATGCTAGTCTTTAAGCTTTTAGCAAAGTGTGTAAAGATCATGAAGATGTTAATATCAGTGACAATACACCTACCTCATGAAATTGCAGTAATTCCGAATACATTTATGGCCCCAGTTCCCATGTTATAACAGGAGACCTTAACATCGTTCGTGACCGAGAGTTGAAATCATTCCTCTGTAAAGGACCTAAATATCGTCCCCAGTCAATTATTAATTGGAATGAGTGTCGTAAATAATTCCATACCTGCTGCTCTAAATGCATGAAATGGATAAAACAAGAAAAAGCTGACAAGAAATCATAAGATTCTTTTTTAATTCGGTAATGAAAATAGTTGATACGTATTCAACATTTTAAAGATCATTTTACTCCTAACAACAACCATAATAGCCCAATCTCTCGTATCAAACATGAGCTAAAAGAACTTGCCAAGGAATATGTTTTTGTCCCGTCTGATAAGCATGATAAGGCTGCTAACAATATCATTATTGTTTGACGCAAATTTTACATTGAAGTTCTACAAAAGGAAATCACAAATTCACCAACATTCCAACTGACTCCATTTTCGGAAAATGACATCTGTAACAAACATAAACTTTAAGCTACCTCTTTACAAGCAGAACCAAATACAGTGAAAGTTCCAACTATGTACTGGCTTCAGAAGCTGCACAAAACTCCTTACAAATATAGATTTATTTCGTCTTCAAGTCATTGTTCCACTGCTAAACTATCTATTCTACTTACTAGTACACTTGGTACAAACAAAAACCTGGTAATAAATTGTTTAAATAAGGCCTTTGAAAATATTAGCATTAATTACTTATTTTGGTATTAATATTGATTCGCTCATAGGGTCTTTGCATCGGAAATAAACACATTTATTCTAAAACCAGTTGTTTACATGATACGGGCTATGTTCTTCTCATATATTTTATGAAGGTATGATACTAAACCCCTAACGGGAGGGATTGTACTTGATTTTCATATGATGAAGACATAATCTTTCAATCAATTTAATTGAGGTCTGGAGCTGGCATGTCAGTAACTGCTAGTAATCCTTTGTTCATTTATGTATCATTGTCATTTTGCTTAGTTTCTTTTGTTACCTATTCTGACATCGGACTTGGTCTTCTTTCAAACTGAGTTTTACTGTGCGTATTGCTATGTATTTCTTTATACTACATTGGCTAGAGGTATAGGGGCCCTGGGAGGTTGAGATCTCACAAAACATGTTTTACCCAGCCACATTTTGCGCCTGTCCCAAGTCAGGAGCCTCTGGCCTTTGTTAGTCTTGTATGTTTTTAATTTTAGTTTATTTATATGTTTTGTAGTTTAGTGTGACGTCCATTTTCACTGAACTAGTACACAATTTATTTAGGGGCCAGCTGAGGACCACCTCCTGTTGCAGGATTTTCTCGCTGCGTTGAAGACCCATTGGTGGCCTTCGGCTGTTGTCTGCTGTTTGGTTGGGTTGTTGTCTCTTTGACATATTCCTCATTTCCATTCTCAAATTTATTAAAGAGTTTGATGGCCATGGTCATTTGCTACATTGGAATAAGTTTTCAGTACAATTGATCTTCTACAATTAAAGTGAATCCCGGTCTGTGGTTTTAAATTTGCAATTGAATTGTATGAGGCCAAATAAAAAAATGTACTGTATGAGGCCAAATAAAAAAATATATTCGGTGTCAGTTACACTACCTACCCTACTTTTCAGTCTTTATAATAGCCTATTACCAAATTCTGTGTTTTCAACTGATCAGGTGGAGCTTAGGTTTTAATTTGCATAAGTACAGTCCATTCGAAAAATGTGTGTGATAAGGATGATTGCTGTTATAATTATTAGTCCCCTACCGACAAAGTCAAAGGGGACTTCAGGTTTGCACTCCGTCCGTCTGTCCGTCTGTCCATCCATCAGTCCGGCAAATCAGTTTTCCACACTTTTTTATTCGTTTTTGAAGATATTGATTTGATATTTGGTATATAGTTTTATTGATCAAGTTCGAATTTTGTTCCGGTCTGATGATTTAGTCCAGAGTTATGGACCATAACTCTGGACCATATCTAATGTTAGAGTACTATGTTAAACCATATTTCTGTACAAAGAGAGGTAACTCATTTTTTAAAAGACATTCTTTGGTGAATTGTTTGAAGACATTTTTTTTTGGCAGGTTTGTTTGTTATTTTGTATAAACTAATTTTCTGAATGCTATATATATAAAAAAAATTATGAAATGAAATCCTTTACCGGGTAATTAGATAATAATCTATTTTTATTAATGTATATATTTCATTACATTACATTGTGTAGATAAAAATTGTTGACATTTTATAGATAAGTACATTTTGTAACAAATCTATATTAGTTTGTGACAAATGAAAGAAAAATATTTGGAACTTTTAATTATATTTGATTATAATTTGAAAATAGATATACACTGTATTACATTATATCCAATTTTAGAGAACTATTAATCATATCTAATGTTAGAGTATTTTCCACTTTTTTTCATCATGCTTGAAGATATTGATTGAAAATTGGTAAATAGTTTTATCATGACAAGTTACAGATCAAGTTCAAATTTTTGTTTCAGTCTGATAATTTTGTGCTGAGTTATAGTCGTTGACCTTGAAAAATTCACTCATCATGCTCATATGATCAGTTTTCCACACTATTTTATATATTGGTATGACGTTGGCGTCGTCGTCGTCGTCGACACATTGGTTTTCGCACTCTAACTTTAGTTTAAGTGAATGGATCTCTATGAAATTTTACCATAAGGTTCAATACCACAAAAGGAAGGTTGGGATTGATTTTGGGGGTTATGGTACCAACAGTTAAGGAATTAGGGGCCAAAATAAGCATTTTGTAACTTCCAGACAATAACTTGTGTGTAAGTGTATGGATCTCTCTGACATTGTACCACAAGGTTCCATATCACAAAGGAAGGCTGGGATTGATTTTGGGGTAATTGCCTCAAAATTCTAGGAAATAGGGGCCAAAAGGGGCAAAAATAAGCATTTTCTAATTTCAGGACAATAACTTGTGTGTAAGTGTATGGATCTTTCTGAAATTGTACTACAAGGTTCCATATCACAAAGGAAAGCTGGAATTGAGTTTGGGGTAATTGCCCGAAACGTTCAGGAATTAGGGGCCAAAAAAGGGGCCAAAAATAAGCATTTTTGTTACTTCCAGACAATAGCCTTCCAATTGATGTTTTATCGTGTGTTTTTCTGTGTTGTGATGTTATACTATTGTTTCAGAAAAAGGGAGAAGGTTTGGTACCATAAAAACGTTTAATCCCGCTGCAAATGTTTGCACCTGTCCTAAGTCAGGAATCTGATGTACAGTAGTTGTCGTTTGTTTATGTAATTTATACGTGTTTCTCGTTTCTCGTTTTTTATATAGACTAGACCGTTGGTTTTACCGTTTGAATGGTTTTACACTAGTACTTTTGGGGCCCTTTATAGCTTGTTGTTCGGTGTAAGCCAAGGCTCCGTGTTGAAGGCCGTACATTGACCTT
This sequence comes from Mytilus coruscus, assembly GCA_017311375.1. Classification (NCBI taxonomy): domain Eukaryota; kingdom Metazoa; phylum Mollusca; class Bivalvia; order Mytilida; family Mytilidae; genus Mytilus; species Mytilus coruscus. Next base: position 13,672 of record JAASAO010001692.1, read on the forward strand.
TAATGGTTTACTTTTATAAATTGTTATTTGGATGGAGAGTTGTCTCATTGGCACTCACACCACATCTTCCTATATCTAATAACTTGTGTGTAAGTGTATGGATCTCTCTGACATTGTACCACAAGGTTCCATATCACAAAGGGAAGGCTGGGATTGATTTTGGGGGTAATTGCCTCAAAATTTTAGGAATTAGGGGCCAAAAAAGGGGCAAAAAATAAGCATTTTTCTAGTTTCAGGACAATAACTTGTGTGTAAGTGTATTGATCTTTCTGAAATTGTACTACAAGGTTCCATATCACAAAGGGAAAGCCGGAATTGAGTTTGGGGGTAATTGCCCGAAACGTTTAGGAATTAGGGGCCAAAAAGGGGCCAAAAATAAGCATTTTTGTAACTTCCAGACAATAACTTGTGTGTAAGTGTATGGATCTCTCTGACATTGTACCACAAGGTTCCATATCACAAAGGGAAGGCTGGGATTGATTTTGGGGGTAATTGCCTCAAAATTTTAGGAATTAGGGGCCAAAAAAGGGGCAAAAAATAAGCATTTTCTAGTTTCAGGACATTAACTTGTGTGTAAGTGTATGGATCTTTCTGAAATTGTACTACAAGGTTCCATATCACAAAGGAAAGCTGGAATTGAGTTTGGGGTAATTGCCCGAAACGTTTAGGAATTAGGGGCCAAAATAAGCATTTTCTAATTTCCAGACAATAACTTGTGTTCAAGTGTATGGATCTCTCTGAAATTGTACTGCAAGGTACCATACCTCAAAGGGAAGGCTAGGATTGAGTTTGGGGTGATGAATCATAAGGGGTTCAAAAATTTGGGGGATTTTTTTTTTTCCTTTTTTTTCCTTTTTCTTTTTTTTTTTTTTTTTTTAAATTTTCCATTTTAAGTTGGTTATTTCTGATTTATATTTAAAAGCAAATAATAATGATATGGCAGGAGATACACACCAAACAGGATGTGTAAATTATTATATAATAAGTATTGTGCAATAGCAAGAAATTTTCAATTGCACAGTATTGCGCAATAGCAAGAAATCTTCAATTGCACAGTATTGCGCAATAGCAAGAAATATCCAATAGCACAATATTGCGCAATAGCAAGAAATATTCAATTGCACAGTATTGCGCAATTGCAAGAAATATTCAATTGCACAGTATTGTGCAAAAGAAGATACTTTGTATAAATTGCTTATTTCTTGACCAATTTCAATGGGGTTTTATTCTTGAATTCTTGGGGTTCTTTAATATGCTGAATCTAACCGTGCATTAAGTTTTTGGATTTTGGGCCCTGTTTTTAAATTGGTCCACATTGAGGTCCAAAGGGTCCAAAATTAAACTTTGTTTGATTTCATCAAAAATTGAATTATTGGGGTTCTTTGATATGCCGAATTTAACCGTGTGTTTAGATTCTTAATTTTTGGTCCCATTTTCAAATTGGTCTACATTAAGGTCCAAAGGGTCCAAAATTAAACTTAGTTTGATTTTAACAAAAATTGAATTCTTAGGGTTCTTTGATATGCTGAATCTAAACATGTATTTAGATTTTTGATTAAGGGCCTGGTTTTCAAGTTGGTCCAAATCGGGGTCCAAAATTAAACTTTGTTTGATTTCAACAAAAATTGAATATATGGGGTTCTTTGATATGCTGAATCTAACCATGTATTTAGATTTTTGATTTTTGGGCCCCGTTATCAACTTTGTCCACATTGAGGTCAAAAGGGTCCAAAATTAAACTTTGTTTGATTTCATCAAAAATTGAACTCTTGGGGTTCTTTGATATGCTGAATCTAACCATGTATTTAGATTTTGGATATTGGACCATAATAGATGAATGTCCAATTTAAGATTTTTAAGTTTTTAGACCACATTCATTCTGTGTCAGAAACCTATGCTGTGTCAAATATTTAATCACAATCCAAATTCAGAGCTGTATCAAGCTTGAATGTTGTGTCCATACTTGCCCCAACTGTTCAGGGTTCGACCTCTGCGGTTGTATCAAGCTGCGCCCTGCGGAGCATTTTATTAGTCATGCTAGAAGATATTGACTTGATATTTTCTGTTTGTTTACACCATGACAAGTTATAGAACAAGTTAGCATTTTGTTCCAATATAATGAATTTTTACCCGGTAGGGGACTATGTATTGCCATGCAATACTCTCAGAATGCTTGTTATTACTGATTTCTAATCACAAATCAGTGTCATCAAAAGATATACAAAAGAACTGGAATGAATAAAATAATTTAAGATTTATAGCATTTATAGGTGATATAGCAAAGTATTTTAAAGTATCTGCTACTGAATTAGTCTGTTTGAAACCTTTCTGATTGTGATATTTATTATAAACATGATTTATAAAATAAATATTTAAACTCTTTTTTTTTTCTTTCCTTAAATATGATCAATTCTATTTCCAACATATCCCCGTGTAACCCCCCTTCCAAAAAAAAAAAAAAAAAAAATAAAAGCATTTGGAATTTAAGGAAGGAAAAAGTATTTCAAAATGTTAAAGAATAACAACATATGCATAATTTACAACTGATGTCGTCATAGTTTTATTCTCATATCCACAAATTCGAAAAATGTGACAATTTTTACATATTTTTTAAACTTTGCTTATCAAGAAAATCCATGGCTATGTCTCATTATTTACTTTGCGAATACTTATATATAGTGTTTAGTGTTTACATATTTTAACCGACTCAATGACCATATAAACGTGACACCTCATTGATGAGTGTATCCCAAAACACCTGTCTATAGATGGACTGGTCTATGATGAGTGGCCCAGTCAAGTGAAATAAATCAAGTTGTACCCTAAAGAGTAATGTCATTTTTAGCTCACCGTTCCAAAGGAGCGGTGAGCTTTTGCCACCACTTGGTGTCCATCTGTGTCCGTCGTCGTCATTCGTCCGGCGTAAACTATTTCAAACATCTTCTCCTCTGAAACTACTAAACCAATTCAAACCAAACTTAAGTTGAATGATCCTTAGGGTATCTTGAATAATGTTTGTGTTTTATTTTCTGTTTCGTCAAAAAACATGGCCCCCATGGCTAAAATTAGAACATAGGGGGTGAAATGCAGTTTTTATATGACCGAAAAAAAAATTTTGGGATCGTATAATGGTATGATGTCATCGTCGTCTGCGTCGTCCGAAGACACATTTGGTGTCCGGACAATAACTTTAGTTTAAGTGAATGGATCTCTATGAAATTTAATAAGAAGGTTCAATACCACAAAAGGAAGGTTGGGATTGATTTTGGGGATGATGGTCCCAACCGTTTTGGAATTAGGGGCCCAAAAGGGCCCAAAACAAGCATTTTTCTACTTTCAGGATATTAACTTGTGTATAAGTATTTCAATTGCTCTGAAATTGTACCACAATGTTTAATACCACAAGTAGAAGGTTTGGATTCATTTTGGGGGTTATGGTGCCAACAGTTTAGGTATTAAGGGCCAAAAGGGGCCAAAAACTAGCATTTTTGTAGTTTCTGGACAATAAACTTTAGTTTAAGTAGATAGATCTCTATGAAATTTGACAAGAAAGTTCAATACCACAAAAGGAAGGTTGGGATTGATTTTGGGGGTCATGGTACCAATAGTTAAGGAATTAGTTGCCAAAAAGAAGCATTTTTGTAGTTTCCGGACAATAACTTGTGTGTTATTGTGTGGATCTCTCTGACATTTTACCACAATGTTCCATATCACAAAAGGAATGCTGGTATTGAGTTTGGGGGTATTTGCCCCAAACATGCAGGAATTAGGGACAAAAAGGGGCCAAAAACAAGCATTTTTTTCTAGTTTCCAGACAATAACTTGTGTTAAAGTGTATGGATCTCTCTTAAATTGTACTACAAGGTTCCATAATACAAAGGGATGGCTGAGATTGAGTTTGCAGCTAATTGCTCCTATACATGCTATAGGAGGGGAGGGGGGTTCAAGTTTTTTAAGGGTTCATATTTTTTTTTCTTTTTTTCAAATTTCAATTTTTTGTTAAAATTCAGACAGTCAATGACAGTATCAAGCTTGAATATTGTGTCCAAATTTGCCCCAACTGTTTAGGGTTCGACCTCTGCAGTCGTATCAGGCTGCGCTCAGCTAAGTATTTTATTGGTTTTTATCTTAAATATTAATGATAAGGATAAACTGTAAACATCAAAAATGTTCAGCAAACTAAGATCTACAAATAACTTTATATTACCAAAATTGTCAATTGACCCCTTCAGGAGTTATTTCCCTTTAAGGACAATTTTACACAATTTGTTTATCATGTTTTCTAACTTTAAAAAATCTTCTCTGAAACTACTGAACCAATTCCAACCAAACTTAAGCTGAATGATCCTTAGGGTATCTAGAATAAAGTTTGTGTTTTATTTTCTGTTTCATCAAAAAACATGGTGGCCATGGCTAAAAATAGAACATAGGGGTAAAATGCAGTTTCTTTGGCTTTTGAAGAAAATATGTCAGATTCAAAGAACACTTAAATGGAATTTTTAAGCCACTTATTAACATATATTGAAAAGCAAAACTAATCTTTGATTAAAGATTTAAGCAAAACATTACAGGTGAGAGCGATTCAGGCTCTTGAGAGCCTCTTGTTTATTAAGCACTGCACTGTACTGTTAGTGTCAGAATGCTGCTCCCATAGACTCAATGAAAAATAAAACAGAAAATTAAAAAAAAATGCCTACCTACCTACCCTTATTTTTATTTTTATGCCCCCGCCGTAGCGGAGGGGCATACAGTTTGGCCCTTGTCCGTCTGTATGCATGTACATACGTCCCAAAGTTGGTTTCCGTTCTCTAATTTTAGTTTGCCGCAACCAAATCTTATGAAACTTATACACAATGCTTATTACCACAAAACACAGATCATGTTTGAATTTTGGTGGCGTCACTTTATCGTTCTAGAGTTATGCCCCTTTACAATAGAAAAATTGCTAAATTTTTCGGTTTCCGTTCTCTAACTTTAGTATGCCTCAACCAAATGTTATGAAACTTATACCAAAAAACACAGATCAAGTTTGAATTATGGTGGCGTCACTTTAACCGTTCTAGAGTAATGCCCCTTTACAAATGGAAAATTGATGATTTTTTTGTTTCCGTTCTCTAATTTAAGTTTATACTCAACCAAATGTTATGAAACTTCTACGCAATGCTTATTACCACAAAATACAGATCAAGGTTGCATTTTGGTGGTGTCACTTTTAATGCTCTAGTGTTATGCCCTTTTCAAATGGAAAAATGCTGACTTTTCGTTTCCGTTCTCTAACTTTAGTTTGGCTTAACCAAATGTTATGAAATTTATACACCATAGTACTTATTACTACACAACTCGGATCAAGTACAAATTAGGGAAGCGTCACTTTTACCGTTCGTCAGTTATGTCCCTTATAACTTTATATGATATGCAAGTGGGGCATCATCTGTGTCCCATGGACACATTCCCCATTTATTTTAGATGTAACTGAAACCACAAATACTATTTTATATGACCTGAGCTATAATATATAAAATTGTGGACCTGAACATGCTGAATGAGTTAAACAGCTATTGTAGTGGGGACCTGAATGAGTTACTCTGCTATTGCAGTGGGGACCCGAATGAGTTACACCACTATCACATTAGCAATCTAAAAATAATTAAGGAATTATATATCTTAATAACAATTTTATGGCAAGACTTTTAACAAATCTTTTTTAAATCATGTCATATTGATATATTAGTTCCCACTGTAACTAAACATATTGGCATTACCAACAATCATGATTTTATACGACACCACGCAGTAATGAAATTACTGACATATTTAATCACGTTCGAGCATGCAATCCCATTACTTATTGTAGTAGTGACCTGTATGAGTTACATCTCTATTTCATTTGGGACCCAAATGAGTTACTCTGCGATATACCACCGGTATGGTCAGTGATGGTGGTGAATGTAGTTTATATACATGTACGTGTATTAGCCTTAATATACCACGGGTAATGTGGTTTGTGGAGTTTATGTACGTGTATTAGCCTTTATAGACCACGGGCATGGTGGTGGATATAGATTATGTACGTGTAGTAGCCTCTATATACCTCGGGTAAGGTGATGGATATAGTTTATATACGTGTAATAGCCTTTATATACCACAGGTAAGGTGGTGGATATAGTTTATAAACGTGTAATAGCCTTTATATACCACGGGTATGGTGGTGGATGAAGTTTAAGTACGTGAATTAGTCTTTATTTACCACTGGTAAGGTGGTTGAACATATGACGGCGTGCACAAAGTTGACGGCAACTGTAAAATGCGCTTTTAAAAGTAGTTTTATACAACCATGTTAAATATCTATTTTAATAGGAAGCTTTTTTTTATAATAAAATGATGTAAACTAGCCAACAAGATCCACATTATTAAAAAAGTTATAAAAATCAAATCTATAAAGTATGAAACGAACATGGAGAAAACGGCAAATATATGTGAAACTTGTAACATTTAATAAGCATAAAATAGAATTTTGACCTGAAATTTGTACAAAATTCAACGCATTTTCCTGCATTTTCGTATAATGGAATTTTTCGGATTCGGACTATGACATCATACGAACATCACCTAAAAAAAATCAAACCGGCAATGGTGGATGAGTTTGGAATGTAGTTCGTTATGTCTAAGAAGTAGTAATTTGAAAGGATTAATATTAGAAAATGGAAGAATCGGTAAAAAAAATATTTACTTGCAATTTTTAATTTCGAAATGACTTGATATTCCAAATGTGCGTAACAAGAGGTTTTAAAAAAATCTGCTAAATGTGAATGATTCGATAGTCCAGGCTAAATACCTGATTTTTTTTATGTCCAGCTATTATGTTACAATTTTAAGAAATGACGTTTTAACGCCATTTTCTGAGTAGGGTCCACGACATAGTCGTTTATTATTTCGATTATACTGCCCTTAGCATTTATTTTTTTCAGATTTCCAGAATGTGCATTTGCTTTGCTCTGTTGTTCGAAAAAAAGAAATGTGTTGAACTTTTATGTTTAAAGTTATGTGATAAACTAAGTGTCCAATGTTTTTGTTACGCTTTTATTTTCTGGGGAAAATGCCGACGTCGTAAATGATTTTAGTAATTTGAAGACGGTGGATATAGATTATGTACGTGTAGTAGCCTTTATATACCACGGGTAAGGTGATGGATATAGTTAAATTATAAACGTGTATTAGTCTTTATATACCACGGGTATGGTGGTGGGTGTAGTTTATATACGTGTAGTAGTCTTTATATACCACGGGTAAAGTTGTGGATGTAGTTTATATACGTGTATTAGCCTTATATACCACTGGTATGGTGGTGGTTGTAGTTTATATACGTGTATTAGCCTTTATATACCACGGGTATGGTGGTGGGTGTAGTTTATATACGTGTATTAGCCTTATATACGACTGGTATGGGGGTCGCTGTAGTTTATATACGTGTAATAACCTTTATACACCACGGGTATCACTATGGTGATGGATGTAGTTTATATACGTGTAATAGCCTTAATATACCACGGGTATCACTATGGTGATGGATGTAGTTTATATACGTGTATTAGCCTTTATATTCCACGGGTATGGTGGTGGATATAGATTATATATGTGTAATAGCCTTTATATACCACTTATTTGGTGGTGGATGTATATACGTGAACTGGCTTATATACCACGAGTTAGGTAGTGGATGTAGTTTATATACGTGTATTAGCCTTTATATACCACGGATAAGGTGGTGGATGTAGTTAATATACGTGTATTAGCCTTTATATACCACGGGTAAGGTGGTGAATGTAGTTTATATACATGTACGTGTATTAGCCTTAATATACCACGGGTAATGCGGTTTGTGGAATTAATGTACGTGTATTAGCCTTTATAGACCACGGGTATGGTGGTGGATGTAATTTATATACGTGTATTAGCCTTTATATACCACGGGTAAGGTAGTGGATGTAGTTTATATACGTGTATTAGCCTTTCTATACCACGGGTAAGGTGGCGGATGTAGTTTATATACGTTTACTGCCCTTTATATACCACGGGTAAGGTAGTGGATATAATTTATATACGTGTAATAGCCTTTATGTACCACGGGTTTGGTGGTGGATGTAGTTTATATACGAGTTTTAGCCTTATATACCACAGGTATGGTGGTGGATGTAGTTTATATACGTGTATTAGCCTTATATACCACTGGTATGGGGGTGGGTGTAGTTTATATACGTGTATTAGCCTTTATATACCACGGGAAAGGTGGTGGATATAGGTTATCTACGTGTATTAGCCTTTATATACCATGGGTAATGTGGTGGATATAGTTTATAAACGTGTAATAGCATTTATGTACCACGGGTATGGTGGTGGATGTAGTTTATATACGTGTATTAGCCTTCTATACCACGGGTAAGGTAGTGGAAATAGTTTATAAACGTGTAATAGCCTTTATGTACCATTGGTACGGTGGTAGGTGTAGTTTATATACGTGTATTAGCCTTATATACCACGGGTAAGGTAGTGGATATAGGTTATGTACGTGTATTAGCCTTTATATACCACAGGTAAGGTGGTGGGTGTAGTTTATTTACGTGTCATAGCCTTTATATACCACGGGTATGGTGGTGGTTTTAGTTTATATACGTGTCATAGCCTTTATATACCACGGGTAAGGTAGTGGATGTAATTTATTTACGTGTAGTAGCATTTATATACCACGGGTAAGGTTGTGGTTGTCGTTTATATACATGTACTAGTAGTAGCCTTTATATACCACGGGTAAGGTAGTGGATGTTGTTAATATACGTGTAATAATATACCACGGGTATGGTGGGAGATGCAGTTTATATACGTGTACTGGCCTTTATATACCACGGGTAACGTAGTGGATATACTTTATATACGTGTAGTAGCCTTTATATACCACGGGTAAGGTGGTGGATGTAGTTTATATACGTGTATTGGCCTTTATATACCACGGGTATGGTGGTGGATGTACTTTATATACGTGAACTGGCTTATATACCACGGGTATGGTGGTGGATGTACTTTATATACGTGAACTGGCTTATATACCACGGGTTAGGTAATGGATGTAGTTTATATACGTGTATTAGCCTTTATATACCACGAGTAAGGTGGTCGATGTAGATTATATACGCATGTATTAGCCTTTATATACCAAGGGTATGGTTGTGGATGTAGTTTATATACGTGTACTGGCCTTTATATACCACGGGTAAGGTAGTAAATATAATTTATATACGTGTAATAGCCTTTATGTACCACGGGTTAGGTAGTGGATGTAGTTTATATATGTGTATTAGCCTTTACATACCACGGGTAAGGTGGTGGATATAGTTTATATACGTGTATTAGCCTTTATATACCACGGGTAAGGTGGTGAATGTAGTTTATATACGTGTATTAGCCTTTATATACCACGGGTAAGGTGGTGGATATAGTTTATAAACGTGTATTAGCCTTTATATACCACGGGTAAGGTGGTGGATGTACTTTATATACGTGTATTAGCCTTTATATACCACGGGTATGGTGGTGACTGTAGTTTATATACGTGTATTAGCCTTCATATACCACGGGTATGGTGGTGGGTGTAGTTTATTTACGTGTATTAGCCTTTATATACCACGGGTAAGGTGATGGATGTAGTTTATATACGTGTAATAGCCTTTATGTACCACGGGTAAGGTGGTTAATGTAGTTTATATACATGTACGTGTATTAGCCTTAATATACCACGGGTAATGTGGTTTGTGGAATTAATGTACGTGTATTAGCCTTTATAGACCACGGGTATGGTGGTGGATGTAATTTAAATACGTGTATTAGCCTTTATAAAACCACGGGTAAGGTAGTGGATGTAGTTTATATACGTGTATTAGCCTTTCTACACCACGGGTAAGGTGGCGGATGTAGTTTATATACGTCTACTGGCCTTTATATACCACGGTAAGGTAGTGGATATAATTTATATACGTGTAATAGCCTTTATGTACCACGGGTTTGGTGGTGGATGTAGTTTATATACGAGTTTTAGCCTTATATACCACGGGTTTGGTGGTGGATGTAGTTTATATACGTCTATTAGCCTTATATACCATTGGTTTGGTGGTGGGTGTAATTTATATACGTGTATTAGCCTTAATATACCACGGGTATGGTGGTGGATGTAGTTTATATACGTGTATTAGCCTTATATACCACATGTAAGGTGGTGGAAGTTTTTATATACGTGTCATAGCCTTTATATACCACGGGTATGGTGGTGGGTGTAGTTTATATACGTGTATTAGCCTTTATATACCACGGGTATGGTGGTGGATATAGATTATGTACGTGTAGTAGCCTTTATATACCACGGGTAAGGTGATGAATATAGTTTATATACGTGTATTAGCCTTATATACCACTGGTATGGTGGTGGGTGTAGTTTATATACGTGTATTAGCCTTTATATACCACGGGTATGGTGGTGGATATAGATTATATACGTGTAATAGCTTTTATTTACCACTGGTATGGTGTTGGATGTAGTTTATATACGTGTATTAGTCTTTATATACCACGGGTATGGTGGTGGTTTTAGTTTATTTACGTGTAGTAGCCTTTATGTACCACGGGTTTGGTAGTGGATGTAGTTTATATACGAGTTTTAGCCTTACATACCACTGGTATTGTGGTAGATGTAGTTTATATACGTGTATTAGCCTCATATACCACTGGTATGGTGGTGGATGTAGTTTATATACGTGTATTAGCCTTTATATACCACTGGTATGGTGGTGGGTGTAGATTATATACGTGTATTAGCCTTTATATACCACTGGTATGGTGGTGGGTGTAGTTTATATACGTGTATTAGCCTTATATACCACTGGTATGGTGGTGGATATAGTTTATATACGTGTATTAGCCTTATATACCACTGGTATGGTGGCGGATGTAGTTTATATACGTGTATTAGCCTTTATATACCACTGGTATGGTGGTGGGTGTAGTTTATATACGTGTATTAGCCTTCATATACCACGGGTAAGGTGGTGGATATAGATTATATACGTGTAATAGCTTTTATATACCAATGGTATGGTGTTGGATGTAGTTTATATACGTGTATTAGTCTTTATATACCACGGGTAAGGTAGTGGATATAGTTTATATACGTGTAGTAGCCTTTATATACCACGGGTATGGTGGTGGATATAGATTATATACGTGCAATAGCCTTTATATACCACTGGTATGGTAGTGGATGTAGTTTTTATACGTGTATTAGTCTTTATATACCACGGATAAGGTAGTGGATATAGTTTATATACGTGTAGTAGCCTTTTCATACCACAGGTAGGTGGTGGATGTACTTTATGAACGTGTATTAGCCTTTATAGACAACTGGTATGTAGGTGGATGTAGTTTATATACGCGTATTAGCCTTTATATACCAAGGGTATGGTTGTGGACGTAGTTTATATACGTGTACTGGCCTTTATATACCATGGTTGTGGGGTAAGGTAGTAAATATAATTTATATACGTGTAATAGCCTTTATGTACCACGGGTTAGGTAGTGGATGTAGTTTATATATGTGTATTAGCCTTTATATACCACGGGTAAGGTGGTGGATATAGTTTATATACGTGTATTAGCCTTTATATACCACGGGTAAGGTGGTGAATGTAGTTTATATACGTGTATTAGCCTTTATATACCACGGGTAAGGTGGTGGATATAGTTTATAAACGTGTATTAGCCTTTATATACCACGGGTAAGGTGGTGGATGTACTTTATATACGTGTATAAGCCTTTATATACCACGGGTATGGTGGTGACTGTAGTTTATATACGTGTATTAGTCTTCATATACCACGGGTATGGTGGTGGGTGTAGTTTATTTACGTGTATTAGCCTTTATATACCACGGATAAGGTGGTGGATGTAGTTAATATACGTGTATTAGCCTTTATATACCACGGGTAAGGTGGTTAATGTAGTTTATATACATGTACGTGTATTAGCCTTAATATACCACGGGTAATGTGGTTTGTGGAATTAATGTACGTGTATTAGCCTTTATAGACCACGGGTATGGTGGTGGATGTAATTTAAATACGTGTATTAGCCTTTATATACCACGGGTAAGGTAGTGGATGTAGTTTATATACGTGTATTAGCCTTTCTACACCACGGGTAAGGTGGCGGATGTAGTTTATATACGTCTACTGGCCTTTATATATCACGGGTAAGGTAGTGGATATAATTTATATACGTGTAATAGCCTTTATGTACCACGGGTTTGGTGGTGGATGTAGTTTATATACGAGTTTTAGCCTTATATACCACGGGTATGGTGGTGGATGTAGTTTATATACGTGTATTAGCCTTATATACCACTGGTATGGTGGTGGGTGTAGTTTATATACGTGTATTAGCCTTCATATACCACGGGTATGGTGGTGCATATAGGTTATATACGTGTATTAGCCTTTATATACCACATGTAAGGTGGTGGAAGTTTTTTATATACGTGTCATAGCCTTTATATACCACGGGTATGGTCGTGGGTGTAGTTTATATACGTGTATTAGCCTTTATATACCACGGGTATGGTGGTGGATATAGATTATGTACGTGTAGTAGCCTTTATATACCACGGGTAAGGTGATGAATATAGTTTATATACGTGTATTAGCCTTATATACCACTAGTATGGTGGTGGGTGTAGTTTATATACGTGTATTAGCCTTTATATACCACGGGTATGGTGGTGGATATAGATTATATACGTGTAATAGCTTTTATATACCACTGGTATGGTGTTGGATGTAGTTTATATACGTGTATTAGTCTTTATATACCACGGGTATGGTGGTGGTTTTAGTTTATTTACGTGTAGTAGCCTTTATGTACCACGGGTTTGGTAGTGGATGTAGTTTATATACGAGTTTTAGCCTTATATACCACTGGTATTGTGGTAGATGTAGTTTATATACGTGTATTAGCCTTATATACCACTGGTATGGTGGTGGATGTAGTTTATATACGTGTATTAGCCTTTATATACCACTGGTATGGTGGTGGGTGTAGTTTATATACGTGTATTAGCCTTTATATACCACTGGTATGGTGGTGGGTGTAGTTTATATACGTGTATTAGCCTTATATACCACTTGTATGGTGGTGGATATAGTTTATATACGTGTATTAGCCTTATATACCACTGGTATGGTGGTGGATGTAGTTTATATACGTGTATTAGCCTTTATATACCACTGGTATGGTGGTGGGTGTAGTTTATATACCTGTATTAGCCTTCATATACCACGGGTATGGTGGTGGATATAGATTATATACGTGTAATAGCTTTTATATACCAATGGTATGGTGTTGGATGTAGTTTATATACGTGTATTAGTCTTTATATACCACGGGTAAGGTAGTGGATATAGTTTATATACGTGTAGTAGCCTTTATATACCACGGGTATGGTGGTGGATATAGATTATATACGTGCAATAGCCTTTATATACCACTGGTATGGTAGTGGATGTAGTTTTTATACGTGTATTAGTCTTTATATACCACGGATAAGGTAGTGGATATAGTTTATATACGTGTAGTAGCCTTTTCATACCATAGGTAGGTGGTGGATGTACTTTATGAACGTGTATTAGCCTTTATAGACAACTGGTATGTAGGTGGATGTAGTTTATATACGCGTATTAGCCTTTATATACCAAGGGTATGGTTGTGGACGTAGTTTATATACGTGTACTGGCCTTTATATACCACAGGTAAGGTAGTAAATATAATTTATATACGTGTAATAGCCTTTATGTACCACGGGTTAGGTAGTGGATGTAGTTTATATACGTGTATTAGCCTTTATATACCACGGGTAAGGTGGTGGATATAGTTTATATACGTGTATTAGCCTTTATATACCACGGGTAAGGTGGTGAATGTAGTTTATATACGTGTATTAGCCTTTATATACCACGGGTAAGGTGGTGGATGTAGTTTATATACGTGTATTAGCCTTTATATACCACGGGTAAGGTGGTGGATGTAGTTTATATACGTGTATTAGCCTTTATATACCACGGGTATGGTGGTGACTGTAGTTTATATACGTGTATTAGTCTTCATATACCACGGGTATGGTGGTGGGTGTAGTTTATTTACGTGTATTGGCCTTTATATACCACGGATAAGGTGGTGGATGTAGTTAATATACGTGTATTAGCCTTTATATACCACGGGTAAGGTGGTTAATGTAGTTTATATACATGTACTTGTATTAGCCTTAATATACCACGGGTAATGTGGTTTGTGGAATTAATGTACGTGTATTAGCCTTTATAGACCACGGGTATGGTGGTGGATGTAATTTAAATACGTGTATTAGCCTTTATAAAACCACGGGTAAGGTAGTGGATGTAGTTTATATACGTGTATTAGCCTTTATATACCACGGGTAAGGTGGTGGATGTAGTTTATATACGTTTACTGGCCTTTATATACCACGGGTAAGGTAGTGGATATAATTTATATAGTTACGTGTAATAGCCTTTATGTACCACGGGTTTGGTGGTGGATGTAGTTTATATACGTGTATTAGCCTTATATACCACGGGTATGGTGGTGGATGTAGTTTATATACGTGTATTAGCCTTATATACCACTGGTATGGTGGTGGGTGTAGTTTATATACGTGTATTAGCCTTTATATACCACGGGTAAGGTAGTGGATATAGGTTATATACGTGTATTAGCCTTTATATACCACATGTAAGGTGGTGGATGTTTTTTATATACGTGTCATAGCCTTTATATACCACGGGTATGGTGGTGGGTGTAGTTTATATACGTGTATTAGCCTTTATATACCACGGGTATGGTGGTGGATATAGATTATGTACGTGTAGTAGCCTTTATATACCACGGGTAAGGTGATGAATATAGTTTATATACGTGTATTAGCCTTTATATACCACATGTAAGGTGGTGGATGTTTTTTATATACGTGTAATAGCCTTTATATACCACGGGTATGGTGGTGGATATAGATTATATACGTGTAATAGCTTTTATATACCACTGGTATGGTGTTGGATGTAGTTTATATACGTGTATTAGTCTTTATATACCACGGGTATGGTGGTGGTTTTAGTTTATTTACGAGTAGTAGCCTTTATGTACCACGGGTTTGGTAGTGGATGTAGTTTATATACGAGTTTTAGCCTTATATACCACTGGTATTGTGGTGGATGTAGTTTATATACGTGTATTAGCCTTATATACCACTGGTATGGTGGTGGATGTAGTTTATATACGTGTATTAGCCTTTATATACCACTGGTATGGTGGTGGGTGTAGATTATATACGTGTATTAGCCTTTATATACCACTGGTATGGTGGTGGGTGTAGTTTATATACGTGTATTAGCCTTATATACCACTGGTATGGTAGTGGATATAGTTTATATACGTGTATTAGCCTTATATACAACTGGTATGGTGGCGGATGTAGTTTATATACGTGTATTAGCCTTTATATACCACTGGTATGGTGGTGGGTGTAGTTTATATACGTGTATTAGCCTTCATATACCACGGGTATGGTGGTGGATATAGATTATATACGTGTAATAGCTTTTATATACCAATGGTATGGTGTTGGATGTAGTTTATATACGTGTATTAGCCTTCATATACCACGGGTATGGTGGTGGATATAGATTATATACGTGTAGTAGCCTTTATATACCACGGGTATGGTGGTGGATATAGATTATATACGTGCAATAGCCTTTATATACCACTGGTATGGTAGTGGATGTAGTTTTTATACGTGTATTAGTCTTTATATACCACGGATAAGGTAGTGGATATAGTTTATATACGTGTAGTAGCCTTTTCATACCATAGGTAGGTGGTGGATGTACTTTATGAACGTGTATTAGCCTTTATAGACAACTGGTATGTAGGTGGATGTAGTTTATATACGCGTATTAGCCTTTATATACCACGGATGAGGTGATGGATGTAGTTTATGAACGTGTATTAGCCTTTATATACCACTGGTAAGGTGGTGGATGTAGTTTATATACGTGTATTAGCCTTTATATACCACTTGTATGGTGGTGGATGTAGTTTACATACGTGTATTAGTCTTTATATACCACGGGTATGGTGGTGGTTGTAGTTTATATATGTGTACTGGCCTTTATATAGCATGGGTAAGGTAGTGGATATAGTTTATTTACGTGTATTAGCCTTTATATACCACGGGTAAAGTGGTGGATGTAGTTTATGAACGTGTATTAGCCTTTATATACCACGGGTAAGGCGGTGGATGTATACTGTATACGTGTACTAGCCTTTATATACCACGGGTAAGGTAGTGGATATAGTTTATATACGTGTAGTAGCCTTTACATACCACGGGTAAGGTTGTGGATGTAGTTTATATACGTGTAGTAGCCTTTATATACCACGAGTTAGTCGGCGGATGTAGTTTATGACGTGTATTAGCCTTTATATGCCACGAGTTAGGTGGTGGATGTAGTTTATGAACGTGTATTAGCCTTTATATACCACTGGTGACCTTTCTCGTAAAAATCCGTAGATCGCAATACGCAAGTGCGAAGGGAAGAACGAACGTAGCAGAGATAGTTAACAAACGTAAACATCGCTCAGTCATCGAAATAAACTAAATCTTATTGTACATGCTAAACAATAATGAATAGAGAATAATGGGATGCTAAAACATAAAGAACAGAGAATAATAGGGTGCTAAACCATAAAGAACAGATATTAATAGGGTGCTAAAACATAAAGAATAGAGACTAATAGGGTGCTAAAACATAAAGAACAGAGAATAATAGGGTGCTAAACCATAAAGAACAGATATTAATAGGGTGCTAAAACATAAAGAACAGATAATAATGGGTTGCTAAACAATAATGAACAGAGAATAATGGGATGCTAAACCATAAAGAACAGAGAATAATAGGGTGCTAAAACATAAAGAACAGAGAATAATAGGGTGCTAAAACATAAAGAATAGAGAATACTGGGATGCTAAACCATAAAGAACAGAGAATAATAGGGTGCTAAACCATAAAGAACAGATATTAATAGGGTGCTAAAACATAAAGAACAGATAATAATGGGTTGCTAAACAATAATGAACAGAGAATAATGGGATGCTAAACCATAAAGAACAGAGAATAATAGGGTGCTAAAACATAAAGAACAGAGAAAAATAGGGTGCTAAAACATAAAGAACAGATAATAATGGGTTGCTAAACAATAATGAACAGAGAATAATGGGATGCTAAACCATAAAGAACAGAGAATAATAGGGTGCTAAAACATAAAGAACAGATAATAATGGGTTGCTAAACAATAATGCACAGAGAATAATGGGATGCTAAACCATAAAGAACAGAGACTAATAGGGTGCTAAAACATAAAGAACAGATATTAATAGGGTGCTAAAACATAAAGAACAGATAATAATGGGTTGCTAAACAATAATGAACAGAGAACAATGGGATGCTAAAACATAAAGAACAGAGAATAATAGGGTGCTAAACCATAAAGAACAGATATTGATAGGTTGCTAAACAATAATGCACAGAGAATAATGGGATGCTAAACCATAAAGAAACAGAGAATAATGGGATGCTAAACCATAAAGAACAGAGAATAATAGGGTGTTAAAACATAACGAATAGAGAATAATGGGGTGCTAAACCATAAAGAACAGAGAATAATGGGATGCTAAACCATAAAGAACAGAGAATAATAGGGTGTTAAAACATAAAGAACAGAGAATAATAGGGTGCTAAAACATAAAGAATAGAGAATACTGGGATGCTAAACCATAAAGAACAGAGAATAATTGGGTGCTAAAACATAAAGAACAGAGAATAATGGGTTGTTAAAACTTAAAGAATAGAAAATAATGGGGTGCTAAACCATAAAGAACAGAGAATAATAGGGTGCTAAAACATAAAGAATAGAGAATAATGGGTTGCTAAAACATAAAGAACAGAGAATAATAGGGTGCTAAAACATAAAGAATAGAGAATAATGGGTTGCTAAAACATATAGAACAGAGAATAATAGATTGCTAAAACATAAAGAATAGAGAATAATTGGTTGCCAAACCATAAAGAATAGAGAATAATGGGTTGCTAAACCATGAAGAATAGAGAATAATGGGTTGCTAAACCATAAAAAATAGAGAATAAAGGCCTGCTAAAACATAAAAAACAGAGATTAATATGGTGCTAAAACATAAAGAATAGCGAATACTGGTTAATAATGGGTTGTTAAAAAATTAAGAATACAGAATAATGGATTGCTAAAACTTAAAGAATAGAGAATAATATGGTGTTAAAACATAACGAACAGAGAATAATGGGTTGTTAAAACTTAAAGAATAGAAAATAATGGGGTGCTAAACCATAAAGAACAGAGAATAATAGGGTGCTAAAACATAAAGAATAGAGAATAATGGGTTGCTAAAACATAAAGAAAAGAGAATAATAGGGTGCTAAAACATAAAGAATAGAGAATAATGGATTGCTAAAACATATAGAACAGAGAATAATAGATTGCTAAAACATAAAGAATAGAGAATAATTGGTTGCCAAACCATAAAGAATAGAGAATAATGGGTTCCTAAACCATGAAGAATAGAGAATAATGGGTTGCTAAACCATAAAAAATAGAGAATAAAGGCCTGCTAAAACATAAAGAACAGAGATTAATATGGTGCTAAAACATAAAGAATAGCGAATACTGGTTAATAATGGGTTGTTAAAAATTAAGAATACAGAATAATGGATTGCTAAAACTTAAAGAATAGAGAATACTGAGTTGCTAAACCATAAAGAACTAAGAATAATGGGGTGCTAAAACATAAAGAACAGAGAATAATGGGTTGCTGAACCATAAAGAACAGAGAATAATGGGGTGCTAAAACATAAAGAATAGAGAATAATGGGGTGCTAAAACATAAAGAACAGAGAATAATGGGTTGCTGAACCATAAAGAACAGAGAATAATGGGGTGCTAAAACATAAAGAATAGAGAATAATGGGGTGCTAAACCATAAAGAACAGAGAATAATAGGGTGCTAAAACATAAAGAATAGCGAATAATGGTTAATAATGGGTTGTTAAAACATAAAGAACAGAGAATAATAGGGTGCTAAAACATAAAGAATAGAGAACAATGGGGTGCTAAACCATTAAGAACAGAGAATAATAGGGTGCTAAAATTTAAAGAATAGAGAATACTGGGTTGCTAAACCATAAAGAACAGAGAATAATGGGTTGCTTAAACATAAAGAATAGAGAATAATGGGGTGATAAACCATAAAGAACAGAGAATAATAGGGTGCTAAAACATAAAGAATACCGAATAATGGTTAATAATGGGTTGCTAAAACATAAAAAACAGAGAATAATAGGGTGCTAAAACATAAAGAACAGAGAATAATTGGTTGCTCAATTTTAAAGAATAGAAAATAGTGGGGTGCGAAACCATAAAGAACAGAGAATAATAGGGTGCTAAAACATAAAGAATAGCGAATAATGGTTAATAATGGGTTGCTAAAACATAAAGCACAGAGATTAATGGTTTGCTAAAACATAAAGAATAGAGAATAATGGGTTGCCACACAATAAAGAATAGAGAATAATGGGTTGCCAAACCATAACGAATAGAGAATAATGGGTTGCTAAACCATAAAGAACAGAGAACAATGGGTTGCTAAAACATAAAGAACAGAGAATAATAGGGTGCTAAAACATAAGAACAGAGAATAATGGGATGCTAAAACATAAAGAAGAGAGAATAATAACCTGCTAAAACATGAAGAATAGCGAATAATGGTTAATAATGGGTTGCTAAAACATAAAGAACAGAGAATAATGGGTTTCTAAAACTTAAAGAAAAGAGAATAATGGGTTGCTAAAACATAAAGAAGAGAGAATAATGGGTTGCTTAAACTTAAAGAATAGAGAATAATGGGGTGCTAAACCATAATGAACAGAAAATAATGGGTTGCTAAAACATAAAGAACAGAGAATAATGGGTTGCTAAAACTTAAAGAATAGAGAATAATTGGTTGCTAAACAATAAATAACAAAGAATACTGGAAAGCTAAAACAATAAAGAATAGAGACTAATGGAAAGCTAAAACATAACGAACAGAGAATAATGGGTTGCTAAAACATAAAGAAGAGAGAATAATAGGGTGCTAAAACATAAAGAGTAGCGAATAATGGTTAATAATGGGTTGCTAAAACATAAAGAACAGAGAATAATGGGTTGCTAAAACTTACAGAATAGAGAATAACGGGTTGCTAAAACATAAAGAATAGAGAATAATGGGTTGCTAAAACATAAAAACAGAGAATAATAGAGATCTAAAACTTAAAGAATAGAGAATAATGGAAAGCTAAAACATAAAGAACAGAGAATAATGGAAAGCTAAAACATAAAGAACAGAGAATAATGGGTTTCTTAAACATAAAGAACAGAGAATAACGGGTTGCTAAAACATAAAGAATAGAGAATAATGGGTTGCTAAAACATAAAAACAGAAAATAATAGGGTGCTAAACCATAAAGAACAGAGAATAATGAAAAGTTAAAACATAAAGAACAGAGAATAATGGAAAGCTAAAACATAAAGAACAGAGAATAATAGAAAGCTAAAACATAAAGAACAGAGAATAGTGGGGTGCTAAAATATTAAGAATAGAGAATAATGAGTTGCTAAAACATGAAGAACAGAGAATAATGGGTTGCTAAAACATAAAAAGAATACAGAATAATTGACAAAACATAAAAAGAATAGAGAAAAATTGACAAAACAGAAAAAAGAATAGAGAATAATTGACAAAACATAAAAAGAATAGAGAATAATTGACAAAACATAAAAAGAATAGAGAAAACGACATAAGAAATTAACGAATACAGAAAGGAAGGACCCCATCCAGATCCTCATTAACAGTTAGGTTTTTAATTTTTTTTTTCGATACAACTTCAATTTATCCAATTTTCTTTGGTGTCTCGTTATTTATTATGCCATGATTTTGTGCTTAACACTCTAGAATTTCACTTTGTAATAATTATAAAGAGTGATACAAAATAATGCACGCGGCTTCCTGCCATTGCTTCCTCCATTTTTAACAACTGCTTCCCTCGAAATCTAAATAAAAAATAAGATGACTCAAATGTTTGCGTTATTTCGTAAAGGTTCGCGTTATAAGTAAACGCTAACATAGGAAGAAGCATAAAAAAAGTTTGCATGGCGCTAATACTTTTTCGTACAAATCTCTATTAAAGTTGATCTTTTGTTATCGGTTCAATAAACATATATTGCATTGCATTGAAGGGTATTGTATTACATACTAGATACCCGTATGTAGAAATGGCTTGTCGACAATCGGTAATGTTTATAAAGGAAACGAAAATGGAAATTCTTTTTAACCAAGAGGACTATTTTTAAAGGTAATTTTAGTTAGTTTTGTTGAATATAAATATATATATAATATGAGAGTTGTTTTCCGTTTGTTTGTTGTGTTTGAGCTTTTGATTTTGCCATTTGATAAGGGACTTTACGATTTGAATTTTCCATGGAGTTGGCATTTTTGTTATTTTACTTTTCATTATTCAGACAGTAATATAAGTATCGTAAAATCTATATTTGTGTGTTGCATTAAATGACCTTTAGGAGAAGAAAATGATATTGTAGATTTTCGTGAATATGGGCGTATCAGGGATGCATCTTATGTTGAACAATGTGTTTTTAGTTCTTTTTATTTTTTTTTATTTTTGACAGCCTGCTTTCTTAATCTACTCTTCCGTATCTTCCTCCCTTTATGAAAGTCCTGGATCTGCCACTGGTGAAAGATATCATGTGTTACACGTATATATGTCCCCTTTGAGGACCTCATTCTGAAATGTAAGAAGACAACTTTTCAAGTAACTATTTTACCAAGTTATTTAATTCAATTCATAGTAAACCAAATAGAAAAGCTGGACTTCATAATACAAACTTGCTAAGCCTTGTAAGATGCACATATTTATTAGTTTAAAATAAACTTATAAACAAGTCTTACAGGTTTTTCAATCGTCTTTGTGTATCGCCCCGTAAATGATTTGATTAACTAGTGATAGCAATCAGTGCTCTTTCAATAGGTAGCTTACAAAGGTAAATCTATTCAAAGGTCCATCTAACAAAGAATTAAACATAACTTTATGGAACGCCTCAGCTGTCTTATGTGGAACTCTGATATTACTTTATGTTGTTTTATTATTACTTGATGATATTTTGTCTTTACTTAATATGGTTTTGACATTACGTAATGATGTTTTGATATAACTCAATATGGAATAGTCATTACTTAATGATATTTCGATATTACACGATATGGTTTCGTATTGACTTGATATAGTTTTGTCATTACTCATTATGGTTTTGTCATTACTCGATGTGGTTTCACCATTATTTAATGTGGTTGTGTCATTAGTCAATGTGGTTTTAACATTACTTGATGTGAATGTGACTTAACGTTATGTAGTTGTTTCATTACATGATGTGGTTTTGTTATTTTGTAATGATGATTTGCCTATTCTTTATATGGTTTTGACATTACGTAATGATGTTTCAAAATTTGACGATTTTACAATACATGATGTGTTTGTTTCATTATTTGATGTGGTCCTGTCATTCTTTGATGTGGTTATCCCATTACTTGATGAGGTAAAATCACGTGACCAATTCGGAAAAAAAAACCTGTTCTATTTTCAGATAGATTTCCATGTTGTATGTGCCTTGGATGAGTGTGGCCATCCATCGAATTAGAGTTCAAATTAAAGTTAGGGTTACTGTTTGAGTAGAACTTTGAGTTAGTCTCCGATTCCGAATTCAAGTCATTATTAGAATTAAAGTTTTAGTTAGCATTGAGTTTCGAATTGGACTTCAAGTTTGAGTCACATTTAAAGGTAGAGTTCTCGTTACACCATTAAATTTGAGTCACTTTTTGAGTTTGAGTAAGATTCGAATTTAAGTCTCATTTAGATTAATTAAGATTTTGAGTTGAAATTCGTGCTATCTTATATGAGTTCGTAATTAAATTTTCTATCGCGGAACAAGGACTTTTGCTCGGGATTCCGAAAAGAGGGCTCTGGGGTATGCGTACAAAAGATAAACAATGTTACAGTATACAAAACGCAACATAGAAGTTGAAATAAAGTTAGATGTGGTGTGATTGACCATGAGACAACCATCCACCAGAGTTTAAATGCAGTGGATGTAAGAAATCATATATAGGCAACCGTACAGCCTTCAACACACCATATAGTCAGCTATAAAGGCCACCATGCATCATGTGAAAAATTCAAACGAAAAACAAACGGTCTTATTTATATTTAAACAATCTACAAAAAAAAGATGACATACATTCATACAACGACAACAATTGAACTTCGTGCTCCTGACTTGGGGCAGGTACATAAAGAAAGTGCACGTGGCGGAGTTTAACATGTATGGGAGCGCTAAATCCTAACCTTACATCGGACTGTTACACGTTAGGGTATTGTTTGGTGATTATTTATAACGTGTATTACCTTTATAACCAGGAGGAGTGGTGTTTTATTATTATTACCTTTTAGGTGTGGATGGTTTATATACGTTATTGCCTTATATACCCTGGTATAATTTTGGTTTTTTAAGTTTAGCTTTATGTACCACGGTTGGTGGTATTTATTACGTGTATTAGCCTTTATAATAAGGTTTGGTTTATTATAAGTTTATTACGTAGTTTATGACTATAGGGTGAAAGTTATTACGTGTAATTAGTATATGGAAGTATAGTTTATTACAGGTATGGTATTGAGTTGGTTAGTTTATACGGTATTAGTTTATAACGGTAAGGTATGGTATGTTATGTAGTAGTTTATTCCCGTGGTTTGGGTTTTATATAATGGGTAAGTAGGTTAATGTTTATTAGTTGTTGTTTTTAGTGCATGTTTATATTTTCCCAGGTGTATGTTATTTATTACGGTAGCCTTTATAACCCAAGGTAAGGTGGTGTTTGTAGTTTATATACGTTAGGTTGTATTATATACGGTGGTATGGTGTTTATATACTTATATACCGTTGGAAACATATAACCGGGTTTGGATATTATATACGTTAGTAGTTGGATATACTTTTACGGTAAGGTGCTTTATATAACGAGTTGGATTAATTATATACCGTATTGGTTGGCTTTATAGGAAGGTTATATATTTTATAGGATGTTATATAACCGTTAGGTATGGAATGTATTTATTTAATGTGTATTAGCCTTTTAATACCAAGGGTATGGTTTTACGGTTATTACTTTTATAATAGGTGTAAGTAGTTTACTTATATTTATATCACGGGTAAAGTGGTGTATAATTATACGTGTTAGTTTATACCCTAGGTGTAATGTATTATATAGTTATACCTTTATACCTTTATATAGGGTAAGTTAATGTATTCTTTATATACCGGTAGGTGGTGATTATTTATATGTATTAGCCTTTTAAGGTTAGGTGGGATGTATTATACGGTATAAGCTTTATAACCATAAGTGGTAGTGGGATGTTTAATATGTGTATAAGCCTTTATATACCACGGTAGGTGGGTGAATGTGTTTAGTTTATTAACGTGTTTAAGGTTTATCCAGTAGTTATTTAATGGTATTGTTTTTAAATAAAACCGGAGGTAGTTTATATAGTGTATTGGCTTTTAAAGGTAATAACGGTATTAGTTATACTCAGGTTTTAGTAATACAGGTAATAGTGGTTTTAATTTACGTGTAAGCTTATATAACGGGTGTTATGTTTTAAAATAAACGGGTATAGGTTGTAAATTTAGTAAACGTGGGTGGATGTATTTATATACGTGTTTTAAACCGGGTTGGGGGATTTAGTTTATTACCTTATTTATCCCAGGTTATAGTTTATCGTGTATTAGCTTATTATATACGTTATTAGGTTTATTATTAGTATTGGATTTTATTTAATTTAACCACGGGTATGGTGTGGTGTAGTTTATATACGTGTTGCTTATATACCACGGATGGTGGTGGGTGTAGTTTATTGTTATTAGCCTTTATATCCACGGGGTGAGTTTAGTTAATATATATTTCCATTAGGGGGTTTATATACGTAATTTTATAAGGTATGGGTAATCGTGTTAGTTTTTACCTTATAGGGTGTGTGGTTTTATATTAGTTTATACGGGTAGGGTTTAGTTATTAGTAACCTTATTGGGTGGAATGTAATTTTATATACGGTATTAGCCTTTAAAGGGTGGTAGTTTTAGTGTTTAGTTTATAATACGTGTATGCTTTTTATACCGGTAGGTTGGGATTTATACCTTTTATTGGTTATGGGTGTTTTTTATTTATTACCATGGTTGGTGGGTTTTATATGTGTAAGTTATCCATTATGGTGGTGGTTAGTTATATACGTGTATTATTTATAATGAGTTTGCTTTTATTATGTTAGACCGGTTTGGGTTATAATTATGGGTTGTGTTATATTGTATTAGTTTAAACTGGTATGGTGGTGGGTTAGTTATATACGGGTATTATACCATTATGTGTAGTTTTTATAGGTGTATTAGTTTATACCCTGGTAATAGGATTAGTTTATAACGGTATAGTTTATATACGGTTGGTTTTATAACTGTATTAGTTTTTACCACGGTAGGAGTGGATATAGTTTATATACGTGTATTAGCTTTTACAGGTATATGGTATGTTTTGATGTGTTTATTAGGTTTTAACATGGTAGGTTGGTGTTTATACGTGTATTACCTTTACCTGTTAGGTGGTGGTTTAGTTATATCGTAATTAGCCTTAATACCAGGTAGGTGTGGAATGTTATTAATACTGTATGTTTATATTAACCGGATGGTGTATTAGTTATTATACCTGTAATGTTTTATTACCAGGTTAGGTGTTGTTTATATAATGGTATTAGCCTTTATAACCACGGTTTAGTGGTGGATTATTTATATACTATTACCTTATTAACCAAGGTGGTAATTGTATAGTTTGCTTTTATATACCCGGTGTTGTATTTTTATAGGGTATGGTGGTATTAGTTTTTACGTGTATTAGCCTTTATATACCCGATGTTGGGTTAAGTTATTATGTAGTTTTAAGGTTTTTAAGCTTTATCAGGGGGTGTGTTTATATAGTTTATTAGTTTATTACCCTTTATAAGGTAGGTGTGATGTATTTAATACGTGTATTAGCCTTTATATACCACGGGTAAGGTGGTGGAATTAGTTTATAACTGTGTTAGCCTTTAATAACCGGTAATGGTTGTGGTTGTTTTACGGTATTTTATAAAGGTATTGGTTACATTTAAGGGTTTTTATAACGGTTTGTTTATTACGTGTGGAGTTTATTTTAGTTAGCCTTATATAACCTGGTGTGGATTAGTTTATATACGTTATTAGCCTTTATTACCGGTGGGGTTAAGGTAGTTTTATTATTAATTAATTGTGGAATTTTTATTATACGGTATTTTTTATAGGATACATGTGAAAAAAATCTCAATTAATGTGCTGCTAAACTCTGCTTGTTATTTTCTTTAGAAATCCGTTTAGTTGCACATCTTCTCAAACAACCATTATCATGATAAAAATAAAATTTGAAGAATGTCTAGGGCCTTTACGTCTTCAATCATTTGTCCATTGCTAATGTCCAATAGACAACTGTGTGTGAATTCGTGTAGTTTATTTAACGTATACAAAACTTGTTTAACCCCGCCACATTCTACACATATACCTGTCAAAAAAATAATTAATATTAAATAATTTTAAAAGATTTATTTAATGTCGGGTATACATATAACCAAGGAATTGTATATTTAAAAGGAATGGAAACGCGACCGACTTAAAAGAGTATGATGCATCTCTGTTTCGGGCGTTGTGTTAATACACCCCGTACCTCCAACTGGCTAGTTACTTGCCTTACATTAGTTATCGAACTTGGCAATTTATTCTGACGACATTTGTCAAACTTTACTAGCGGTCATTGGTATAATATATATATGTTAGCGGCAATAAGTGAAATTAGGCATTAAGCTTAAATCCTATAGGCAATACGCTTACACCTAGGCAGTAAGTCTATTCCCTAAATGTAGGGATAGTAAGGAAAAAATTATATACATTTAAAATAAAAACTATCAGTATTAAGTAAGACAGATTACTTTTCCATGGAAAATCACTTTTAATTGTTTAATTCGGACAAGAAATGAAAAGTACAGAGCAATTTTAAGATGATAAAATTGAAGGCATTTTGGGGTTATTTTGTCGATTTGACAGATATCCAATTGTTGGACTTTTGACAAGTAAATTATTCATCAATCATATAGGTCAAATATAGAATTTTTTACTGTTTTGCACATGAGTAGATAGATAACCAAAATTCTGAAGTTTCTTAGATGAAACATTTATGATGAATTAAATCTGAAGTCTCAAGAGTTCATTTTTTTTCCATTTTTTGCCAAAAATCTACACTTTTAGACATGCAAAATTGACTATTTTTGGCATAAAACCATTTTTAAAATGATTTCCTTAGGATCAAAACATATAAAACCGGTATCTTTTAACGTATTTCTTTTAAAAGTGTAACATTCAAAGTCTCAATTCAAATATTTTTATTGCAAAAAATTTTTTTGGTGTTTTTTCACTAAAAATTGCATAAAATTGTCTTTATTTTAAAGGGAAATCTAAGATTTTTTTTTTCAAAAATTTTGAGTTGAATTTTTCATCTTTCAGATATTATTACAAATATCTTGTAAATATAAAATGAATATATAACTGTAAAAATAAGTGAAAAAGTATTTTTGTTACCATGGCAACCAATTTAATGCAAAAGTAAAAAAAATAAAATTGAAAATTCGAATTTTTCCAGGACAACAATACTTATTCTTTAATTTTTCAACAAGTTTTAAGATACATATGACACGTTGACTTGATTGTATGGAGTGCACCTAAAGATCCGAAAGAATGAAAAACCATGCAGGCTACAAGGGTATCAATGGTAGTGAATAAAATTGTTTTCAATAACGTCAATACGAACTTATTGAATAAGACAGAAATACCAGTGAAAAATGACACAGTTGAATTTTGATACCAAGAAATAAAGAAGTTATGGCATAATAAGTCGATATCTATGAATGTTATAACATCTACGATAATCAGACGTGCTCCATTGGTGTCGTGTGAGTTTTCTCATTGGGATTAATACCACATCTCCTTATTTTATAGGTTATAGAAATAACAGCTCAAATATTAACTCCAGACTTCAAGCTAAGGCATTAAAATATATTTTATTCTTCAACAACACTTTCAACAGATTTCTTTTGATTAGAAAGCAGATTGTCTTTCTTCTCTTTAAGCAACTGTTTTCTTCTTTCATTGGATACTAGTTCATTGTCGTCATTACAAGCCAATAACAAATTGTTTTTGTGATTTAGAATTTTCACGAAATTTAACATTAATTGTTCTGAATTCAATTTCTTTTGTCTTTAGAAAAGAAAAGAGTTTGTGTTCAATATTTGGAAGGATAATCACAAATTTGTAAAATGTAATTTGAGCTTTTAAGGCGGCTTCTTTTTCATTTTCAGTCCTACATTTCTGGAGCATTTCAGTTACATCTTGGCCTGTGTTACATGGCTGTAAATTGAGAATTTGAAGGGTATCTAATGCAGTCTGTTTATTTTTAAGCTTTGAGCATTTCGCCTCGCCTTTTCGGTTTCCTTTTCTTTTAACTTTTCAAGACGTTTTTGTTTTAATTGAATTTTACGCTCATGCCATTTACTGATAAATTCAGGCGCCCGTTTCATAGCTAAAGTAATTTTAGCATTTTTAATTTCAGGATCCATTAAATCAAGCCATTCGACAGTTTTGTTGTTAACCCACATTAAAGTAGCCTCTATGTGTTCAATGGATGAATTTGGTTTAAAGTGGCGAATCTGCTTGAAATCGGCAAAGTTCTTTTCACTTGTACGATTGTGTTTTGGAACCGTTAACGATTCTTCGCGTATTGTTTCGTTATCTGTACCATGACAGCCTTCGGGTAACTGATTTTTTAAGAGACGAGACACAGTAAGATAAAGATGAGTGGACATTAAACTGGCTGATTCTGATAAAACATCTGTATCTGGTAACATATGGTTTGAAAATACCGCATCAAAGATGTCATCTTTGCATGGCGGAACTTCAGGAAACAAAACAGTTTCACCTGATATTAAGTCACTTGGATCTTTTGACCACTGTTTTAAATTTATTTGTAATTGTAGAAAATGTTGATTTAAATCCAAAATGTGTGTTGCAACAGTTTTGCTATCAATAAGCCTCAGAACTGGAGTGGTAATAATTTTTCCAATAGTTGCCACTGATAAAATCTCCTGAAATATTGTTTGATCTTGAAGATCAGATAGCACAGACTTTAGGAGCATATTAAGGGATGATGATGACGATTTTGATAAAAATTCAATAATATCATTTCTGTGATAAACCACAGCACCGGCATTTTCAAATATAATATTGAATCTAGTATGTTCAAATCTTTTTAATCGACAAGTTTTCCTTTCGAAAAGAGATAAGTTTTAAAATCTTCTGGGCAGCCAGACGATGCGTTACCACCAGACACCAAAGCACTGCAAACAGTACATATGCATCTAACAGCTGCACTGTCCTTGTCAGACCAACTTGAAAATGTGGGAAGCTGACTTCTTCCAAGTTTACCAGTGCCATCCGTTATAATTTTTCATATTCTTTAAAGCTTTATTAACACTATCACCCATATTCGCCAAAAGGTGCAAGTGACAAAACCATTGGTGTATTTCAGCCGCTTTTCTTGTTCATTTTCTGACATTGTGTCCCAATTACTTTCAAATTTTTGCAAAAGATCAGTCCTCATTTTAACAAATTCATCATAGAAATTTTTATTAACAATATGTTGATCAGACATCATGTTTTTAATACTGAGCATTAATTTAGCATAATTTTCGTTGATATGTTCATTTGAATGGGAAACTAAATTCGCTATCTCCAAAAAATTGTCTTTAATTGTTTTGACCTGAGTCTGTGTGTCACCCCGTAAGTTTTCATTCAAAGATAACGATAAGTTTTCATGGTTAGTTGTAATTTGAAAGCCCAAAAAGTGTCGTTGTGCGTCAGATGTACCATCAAAATGTAATGTGTTTGAATTTTGACTGTGTAACAATACTTCACCAATTTGCATTTTTGCTAGTAAGTTAGATTCCAAAATCATTCTTCGATTTGAAGATTCTGACGGAAGTTTCAATTCATCTACCCCAATAAATGCTTAAGCACTGAGTTTATAGTTTGGCCGATATGTTTAACTCCTACACCAAAAGAATGCAAGTCTTGAACAACTTGACGGACAGCTGGAAGATACTTCCCATCGGAAAATGTACTAATAGAAATTTGATCATCAAGAAGAACAGTTACCTGTTCCGTCAAACTAACAATGTTCCTGTTTCTTTCGGAAACTTCTTTTGAGTTTTGATATCAGTTGTTTTTGTTCCGAGTCGTTTTGTTTTAATTCATTATTTTGTCTCTTATAGTAAGTTAAGTTTTTTACCGTCTTCCTTTTTTCTGCTTCTACAGTTTTGATTTTGTCTGTATCAAGTTTTAATTTCTTTATTTCATTCTTCTGTGAACAAATTACTTTTTGTGGTAGCTTTCACGTTTTGAAATTTTCTGAGTTCATGATAGTTAAATCGTTTATTAGTTTCCTCCAGCTTAGCACTTTGAGTTTTGTACTTTAATTCAATTCGGAATAACTTTGATTTTAAGGAATGTATTGTATGATCATTGTTATTGCATTCTTTTACAAGAACATCTATTTCCGTTTGCAGTTCATATATTTCATCCAGTGCCATTTCATATTGCAATTTAAAGTCAGCAGCAATTTCAGATGAAATTTCCAATTCTGATTCCATGTTTTGTATTTCAGTTCCTAATTTTGAAAATTCACTTTGAAATTTCACAAATGTATCTAACTTTCTTTTCGTGCTTTCATTCAAGTTTGATTGTTTTGTACTGCTAGTATCTGTCAGGAGAATAAAATTGAATTTAAAAGGTGTTCTAAGTCATAATTTTCTGATTTTTTGTAATTTCTCTCGCAGTTCAACGAGTTTCTTGTATTTTTGTCTAAGAGCAGCAACAGAGGATGGTGGAGATTCCAGTTTGAAGTGTGGTAAAATGTGCTTGTAAATTTCATGTATAGTATGGTGCTTGGACATAGCAGTAAACATGGACAAGAAATCTCTATTTGTCATTCGACCATTTACAGTAAATTTAACATCACAGTTGGTATAAAGTAGGGATACTTTCTGATTCAGTAGGTCAGCAGATTTATCACATCGGAAACAACTTTTAACATGTGCCGTTTTAAAGAATCAACTCTGGGAACATGTATATCTGGACAAATAATCTCAAGTGCAGTAATAATATTGCTTGGTGATAAGTTCAACCATTCATTTCTCTCGAAAATTGCAGATAACAGTAAATATGTTATTTCCATTTTGTTTGTGCAAATGCCTATTTCATCTACTTGTAAATCTGTCAAAACAAGAGAAATGGGAAAATATTTAGATGTAATATCTTTTGGTTTTCGTATTTAATAAATAATTGCATGATACGTTATTCAATATTTTGCAGGCTAGATTATACTTTATTTTATCAAATTACATTTTATTTTATAACAAGATGCATGCAGAATCGAAGATTCTATGTTTTCTAGATTTTACATAGGATAAATAAGGATTTCATTTTCATACCATGCAAGCCAAAAGCCCCCGATTATAGCAAAAAACAAAACAAAACAACAACAATGAGAATGTGGGGAGTTGCTAGATTTAAATTCAAACATAATTTTAAACGCTTTAGCAATTCATATTACATTTAAAGATTTCTAGTTGAAAAGGACATATGACGGACACATTATCATTTCAAGATAAATCTCCAGCAGAAAGTGTACCTTTTGGAATTATTATTTTATAATTTTATTTTGTTGGACTGCTGCCATGTGTTCCTTTTTGGTTGATTTTTTTTAACGTTTTTTTTTCCTTGAAAGTTGCTTGTCTATAATGAGTGTTACTTAAGATTTGATTTTGTGCATAGTTTATTCTCATTATTTTCATCATGTACTGGTTACAGATCTATTAGCATGCATATTCACAGAGACATAGGACTGAAACATCTGTATTAAACTGTATCTCCAGCAAAAAATTTTCGAATTGTTATTTTTATACGTTTATTGTGTTGAATTACTGCCATGTATTCTTTTTGGGGGGCGATATTAGTGTGTATATCACGAGTGTCTGGATGGGAGGGGTCATTAAATTCCGCATAGTATTCTTTATTTTGTTTGCGTGTTTTTCTCTATTCTTTAAATAACTTAAAAAGTTGTGTCTGTTATTCTCCATTCCGTTTAATATTTCAACACCCCACTATTCTATAATCTTTATTTTTTTTCCCTCTTTTCTTTATATTTCACAAATGTTTTATGCCCTTTATTCTGCACGTTTTGTGAATTATTCTCTTTTGATCCCCATCAACGTATCCCCATATCACGAGTTTCAGTTTCACTGTAGATTTTGTTCATACTTTATTCTATTTTTTTCATCGTTTGTTAATTTGAAATTTTTAGCATTTCTTTGCCGTATTTTTCTCTCTTGTCGTAACTGTAACACTGTAAGTAATGGGGCCAGTAATCTATTTGTTTTTTTTTCCACCTTTGATTTTAGATAATTATTTTTAGAACATCTCAGCCTCATTTGTAGATTTTTAGAAAATCGAACTAATCTATTTTTATCGTCTTTACGTTCTAGAAATTAACCTCAAAATTTATCGGTTTGTGTTATGTTAAAAATCATTCAAAACAACTCCGATGAGAGTATTCTAAAGCGAATATTGCGTAAAGAATGAAGGACCTGAAGATTATTGTTTAAATGTGCGGACTATGCATATAAATTATATTAATTACCAGGAAGCGTGTTGCAATGTAGCAAATTGTCAATGGCACTGATACTCCAGCCGGTGACGTTCTCAACGTTTTCAAAATCCATTTTAATGTCTTGTTGGCAATCTTTGTGATGTTTTCGGGGTAGGTGGCAGACGATGGAGAGAACGAGACATGAGAGTGCGTTTAGGTAAATGTTTTGAATTTTACGATTATGTAGGTTTCGAGTTCATAGCTTCAAGAAAAGATTAATAAACTTTTATTTTTAAAGTTTAATTTTGAATCAAATACACTTTTAATACGATCTACTTCTGAAACCTATATAATATGAAAATTTGGAATCTCTACTTTCGTTTTCATACTTGGGTGAACTACCTATAACCCTACCACCTATCCCGGTTTTGCATTGTTTCCAGCTGTGATAAAAATACCGGCAACGTCGGCGGTCAAAATAAACGTCATTTGTGCTATTTCTTCAGGCTTATGTTTTATTATGAAGACATGTTAGTATTTTACAACATATAATATACAACATATCATACAGAAGTAAAATCTGCTATATGTAAGCTTTCTTTATATGTAAAATTTAACTAGTAAAATTAACAAAACAATAAGAAAATACTTGTTTTCCTTAGTATAAAATTGAGAAAATTGCTTGTCTAAGAAAATTGTAATGCCTTACTATCCCTACTGAGTAAATGATGTTAGGCATTATTCTTAAATCCTGAAAAATGTCTCTAGGCATTAATCTTAATGCCTTAAATGTAAATGCGAGTAAATGAAAAACATTTATTCAAAGTTAAAATACATTTAAAATTACATGATAAGAACTGAAGTTTAGAATGTCAATCTGAATTTTTCACTGGAATTATATAGTGAAAATTTGATGAAAACATATGTTTAAATATCCAATAGTTTCAGTAAAACATTGTTTCACCAACTGCATCATCAGTGACGTATTCATGATGTCATAATATAAGTGAATTCGTAAAAACCTGATTTTTTGCAGAATTCTTCAAAGTTTATGACATTTTTCTGCTTTATAAACCATACTCTTTACTTTTCAACAAAAAGTTCAATGGGCGAGGGTCGGCGCCACATACGAAATCATGAAAAAAGTTGAAAAAGTTGACAAATATCTAAAAAAAAATGGACGAACATTTTTTTTTTCTATTTCAGGCTAATATATTTATAAATATGAAGCAGCTATACATTTTTTTTTACCATACTTTCAAATATCACACATTTAGCAATACATACACATTAGATTTCTTTGATAATTGAAGTTTAAAAAAACACCTATACAGGGCCCTGGCTCTTCTCCTTTTTCTTCAGTAGACATGTCACTTCAATGCTAAAAATACAGATTATGAGCCCGTTGTTCAGTGCTTGTCGTTTGTTGGTGTGGTTCATAGGTGTTTTTCGTTTCTCGTTTTTTTATATAGATTAGACCGTTTGTTTTCCATGTTTTCCTGTTTGAATTGTTTTACACTAGTCATATTGGGGCCCTTTATAGCTTGCTGTTCGGTGTGAGCCAATGCTCCGTGTTGAAGGCCGTACTTTCACCTATAATTGTTAACTTTTTGTACATTGTGACTTGGATGGAGAGTTGTCTCATTGGCACTCGATCATACCACATCTTCTTATTTATATGGAGTAAAAAAGACAAGATTGCCTGGGGTTTAACAGTATTGTTTTACAAATCCAATAAAATCAATGGAAAGATGATGTGAGTAAAAATTCATATCTACATTTGTCTATTTTTCACCAGACCAAAACCAGCTCAACCAGTGAAGTGCGTATTTTCTTTAAATCATTTTCAAATATAATCATCAATCCCCCTCTTTTTATTAGATACAATCACTTGTTTGAAAATCAATTTTTGTAATACCACAAAGAAATACAATTAATACTAAAATTTAAAGATTTGTTAAATTAATATATATTAATATTTGGAATATAATACAAAAAAAAAAACACTTGACATCAAGAATATTTCACTGAATGTACATTTACATGAAAGATAAAGCAAAAATCCCAAAGTTCACTTATTGCCTGAAATTATGTTTGGCAATAGGTTGAATAATCATCATCTGATTTCAGGAAATAAGCTTAATGACTGAAAAATTCAGGCAATAACTTAATGCCTAGGACTTATAGCTTATTGCCTAGGATTTAAACTTATAATGCCTAATTTTATTTATTGCCGCTAACATATACACTAAAGAGTGACCTACAAATGTATGCCTTCTGGTGGCAGACTTTCGATTTGGTAGAAATGTTTTTCCCCAAGAAAGTGGCAATTGATGAAGGTTAATTTTGCATTTTTTTTTGCAAAAAAATTAGGTCATATTGGGAACACGTACGCAAAAACGCAGTTGCATACACATCGAAAATTATTTTCTGTAAAATAAGGTCCAACATTTTTTCGCCTCGCTCCAATCGGCGAAGATGCCTAGACTTAACTATTACTCTAGCCACGCCCTGAATACATGCTAGTTATATAACTATTTGTCCGCCCGGGAATGCTAGTCGTTTCGTAACCTGGTCGATTTGTAACTAGGTTGATTTGTAACTGAGACGTTTCGTACCTGGTTTATATTACATGTTGTTATATACATGTATGGTTATAAAGTGCTATTTATATTTAAAATGATCAAACTGTGTATCTAATAATAACAATATTGTAATAATTTAATTTTTAAAATAGGGACCGGCGTGTTTTTTCCTTGTTAATCGCCTTTCTTTAGAACATTAACTTCACTATGTTGTCCTTTGTTTGCATGTTTATACTGGCATTAAGCCTGATTTTAATCTGAAAAACCCTGGTATAAACATGAAACAAAGTCTTAGTTGGATGGAGCAGGAGAAGCAGCAGTTGGTCCGTAAACAAAAGCACATCTCCTTAACAATGTACTACATGACATCTGGTTTTGAGTATATTTATCCCAGAATGAGAATATGCATCCTTATATGTAGCGGGTTCTAACACTCTGATACCTTTTAGTTTACCTTCGGATATATACATCAATAAGTCTTTTATTATTTTTAATCGAAATATTTATTTAACGTTATTTCCATAACCTACAACTCATATTATTATATATTGCTATAAGGTTATGAAACGTTTCAGTTACGAAACGACCAGGTTACGAAACAACCTGCACCCCGCCCGGACACTTTTACCAGGACTAATTTATCTCTTACATATTTAGAGTGGAATTTTTTTAACGTTTTATAATCATATAAATCGTGAGAACAATGAGAAACTGTTTTGACGATCAAATTGTAGCGTATGCCCTCTACGTACCCTTGATCAACCAGGACGACTGCAACCAGTCTGACTTTAAAAATCCTATCAGAAAAATTTCCGGAAACAAGTCCTGAAACGAGTTGTCTATTAATGCCTATAGTGTAGATATTAGCAGGGGAATGTAAGTAAGGGGGAAGGAAACCAATGTTAATATGCTGGGAAGATTTCATTCGAACCTCTCCGGGTTTGACTATTATTTATGAGAAAATATCCGAGCTGTTCGAAAACTAATTTGTGTTATGCTATTGGTTTAAAAGTTTTGATGCAAGTATGACGATACGTTATAACATGAATATTTATATATTTGAACTCTGTTTTCTATTAACAAAAGGTCAATGCACAGTTGTGTTTACTTCGGCGGCGTATTAATAAAACCACGCGCACCTTCCTTCTTCCATGTTAGATAGTATAAGTGTTCATTTTTGTTTAAATTAATGTGTTTTCCTGAATATTTGCCGTGTTTTTGTTTTGCTTAATTTTTTAATGAATAAGTAGCAGATAGTTTGTCGTCGGTCTTCAATACTTCCTGTACACGTTATACATTTGTGTACTTGGTCCGCGGTGTATTCGAACTGTTTCATTTACGTACGATTTCCAATGTAATCTTTTTTCAAATGCTATCTTGTTACACTAGTCCCGAAACGAGGGCATTATTTTTTAAAGTCTTTTGGTAATATTTTCTTATTTCTTTATAAGTTTTTTTTTTTTTTTGGGGAGGGTGCATTTGATAATAAAAACGGTTTTAAACGGCAAATAGAAAAAGTAAAATAAGTAAAGAAAATATCAGACAACAGAAATAGAAAGTATTGAATCAAGGTCATAAATGGTTGGGCTATTCTTATATAGATGCAATTTAAATTTTATGACTCCTTTCTATTTTTCTTTGAAAGCTGTAGCTGTAACCTTTAATATCGGTATTGTGTCGAAGTTTAACACATGGTTTCATTGCCTCTACGGTGTATTCCTATTTAATGAATTTGTCAGTTTTACTTTAACTGATCGTAAATTTTCTGATTATGAATTTTTTTTAAACTCGGTAGGTGGCACAGGCACTTGTCTAAGAATATTTTCCCTACGTACCTTAATATAAGTGTTACATTAAGGTATATAGATAAAAATCCGAGACAAGTGCCTGTGGTAGGTGGTTCCTTTGATGAACCTTCCACAAAACTCTATCTAACACTGAAGGATACGCAGATGTACAAATGTCCCTTAATACATACGTTATTTCATATCATGGCTTACCTTTTATTACACATATCGTGTTGGCAAGCGATCCAATAGTTATT
>JAASAO010000822.1:0-53041 GCA_017311375.1 Mytilus coruscus
TGTAATAACATAAGCAACACGACGGGTGCCACATGTGGAGCAGGATCTGCTTACCCTTCCGGAGCACCTGAGATCACCCCCAGTTTTTGGTGGGGTTCGTGTTGCTTAGTCTTTAGTTTTCTATGTTGTGTCATCTGTACTATTATTTGTCTGTTTGTCTTTTTATTTTTGGCCATGGCGTTGTCAGTTTGTTTTCGATCTATGAGTTTGACTGTCCCTCTGGTATCTTTCGTCCCTCTTTTACAATAACAAACCTAGTAGATATGGTTACGTAGCCATGTCGCCGCTGCTACATATCAGGTATGCATAAAACAGCTTAACTTAAGGGGGAAGACCTGGTGTATGGGAGACAAATCTTACAAATGTATTGGAAGTCATTTGTGCGTTTTAACCTGGCAGTAATTGAAACAGTGATCAAGCATTAATATTGTTTACATTTGGCTGTGAGAGTGATGCGGGAAGATCTAGGCCAATTGGACAAGTTAGACACCACAAAGCATTGAATTAAGGAACTACATTTTTTTAAAGCTTCAATACTCAAAAGCTGAAAAGGTAAAAAATTACCATTCATATATGTAATCCTTAAAAAAAAACACCTACATATGTACTGAGGAGTTTTTGGAACGACTATAGTGTCTTGTGACATCATTAAGATTAAAACTTGGAAGGTTTGGGAAAAATTTAATTGGGAAAAAATGGATTGAAGTTTTAGTAGAAGTTACCACTAACCGTAATCTATTGGTAAATAGGCTATGCTTAACTGTATGTCTTTGATTTTTAAATGTAAACGGCACAATTCTAGAATATAATCTGCACATCCATCCTAGTGCAAGCTCATGCTTACAGATTGTCAAAACATTGAATTTTAATAGCGTCTGCTTACTGATGACAGGGGGATTTTGTAGTATGGGGAGAGAAACCAATACATAATGTTGATATGTCAATTCGTCCCATACTGAATATTACTGTTTTTCCTCATGAACTTGGCTACAATTATTATTGGAACAATACACTTAAACACATAAAAGAATGCAAAGAGAGACTGTAGAAGGTTTTGTGGGAGGGGGGGAATGAATTTTGTCAAAAATTTTCCTTTTTTCTTGTGCCAGTAAGCCAACTTGTTGAAAGATTTGGAAAATTTCAAATGGTCAAATTCAATGAATGTTTGTGATTTTCAAGGATTATAACCAATAATCGTTTACCAGCCATTTTTTGAAGGAATTAAAGGACAAATTTTTTTCTGGCAAAGTTAAAAAAATTAATGAGTTATCTGAGCTGGCCAGCATTTTCGCCTTATCAATAATTTTAAACCATTTATTTACATCCAGGCTACAAATATTACCATGATATTTCAGATTTACCTTAAAATATGTTTATACTAAGTATTTGAAAAGAGAGGCGAAAGATACCAGAGGGACATTCAAACTCATAAGTCGAAAATAGACTGACAACGCCATGGGTAAAAAAGACCGACAGACAAACAGTAGTACACAAAACACAACATAGAAAACTAAAGACTGAGCAAAACGAACCCCACCAAAAACTGGGGGTGATCTCAGGTGCTCCGGAAGGGTATGCAGATCCTGTTCCACATGTGGCACCCGTTGTGTTGCTCATGTTAGTACAAACGCGGTAATAAGTCAAATTCGGTAGGTCATATTCGGGAAAAGGGGGACGTGATTGTAGTTACGACATTAGGAACATATCCGCTATCATCTATGAAACGGATATTCCATAACGGTCAACCAACTCGTGATGGAGTCTTTAAAACTTACAAAGGGATAATTTCAACTGCAACACTT
Source organism: Mytilus coruscus (assembly GCA_017311375.1). Taxonomy (NCBI): domain Eukaryota; kingdom Metazoa; phylum Mollusca; class Bivalvia; order Mytilida; family Mytilidae; genus Mytilus; species Mytilus coruscus. The sequence goes on from JAASAO010000822.1 coordinate 1,803, forward strand.
GGAACTCTTGGTTTAATAGCTTCCCTGTGAGCAGCAACCCTCTATCAAGGAAATCATGATAGGAAATACAAGCCCTGGAATATCGTATCAACTGGGAGATATATACTCCATATGCAGGCGCTGCTAGAATGTTGCTACAAAGAAATGGAAAGTTCACAGTTGGGAAGCTGAAATCATCTCTTTTGTCGTAAAGTTTTGTTTTCAACCGACCCTCATTGTCAATTTCTAAATGTAAGTCAAGATATGAGGCAGACTTAACTGTATCTGTTGTATCCTTTATCTCAAGTTCGATGGGATAGATGCGTTCAACATGGTCGCCAAATTTTAATTACTTAGTGAGAGAACATCATCTGTATAGCGGAAAGTAAGGTTAAAGGTTACAGCTAACTTCTTTTCTTTCTTCCTAAGAAGTTCCTGTATGAAGTCAGCCTCATATAAATAAAGGAACAAGTCGGCAAGAAGAGGGGCATAGTTTGTTCCCATGGGAATTCCGATTGTTTGTTGAAAAACACGTCCTCCAAACGTAACAAATATGTTGTCAATCATGAAATCAAGCATCTTGATAATGTCAGTTTCAGAGAATTTTATGTTGGAATCAGAGTGATTCTTTACAAAGAAGGATTTATCCCTCACTAAGACAAGATACTGGTATCTACGTTGGCCAATCTTTTTTATGAAACAAAGCAGTACCAACTCTTTCAATTTGTCTTTTAATTTGGAAAGGGGAATACTTGTGTAAAGTGTAGAAAAGTCAAATGTTTTAATACTATTGCAAGATGAAAGAGTCTTAGATTGTATGTACTCTAAAACATCTTTGGAATTTTTTAGTATCCACATCTGATTCACGCCACCTCTAACACTCATGGGCATTCCTAATGAGAACATGTGCAAAAACACACAATAATATATGCCTACTAGTGTTTTCGACTGTTTTGATGGTACCCCAAAACTGGTCATATTCAATATACCTTAAACATAAAATGCAACGTTGAATTTCAGCAGGACTTTAGCAGATGATGTTTGGACCCCTACCTTTTCAATGGTGTGAATATAAGAAAAATCAAACGAGAGGAACATTTTGGGGTTACCAAGGCCTACCCCACTTAAGTGCTCCTTTAACTTAGATTGCACTAAGAATTTCTTAAGTCGTATGCATAAAATTACTTAAGTCTTCACTTGACTAAGGAATACTTAAATCGAAACCTTATAGTTTCTCTAATTACCGTATGATACAGTCATTTGACTACGGACTTTCCGTTTTGAATTTTCGTCGGAGTTATTTTTGTTATTTTACTTTTTAGCTCATTGCATGTACTTATCCATGTAAAAGTTTGTTTTGATTATTTACATTGATTGAACAATACATACTTTTTATGTTGTACTGTTATACCACTGTCCCAGGTTAGGGGGAGGGTTGGCGCGCCTTCGAACTAGTTCAACCCCGCCACATTCTGTATGTGACTGTCCCAAGTCAGGAGCTTGTAATTCAGTGCTAGTCGTTTGTTGCTGTATATCATATTTGTTTTTCGTTCATTATTTTGTACATAAATCAGGCCGTTAGTTTTCTCGTTTGAATTGTTTTACATTTGTCATTTCGGGGCCTTTTATAGCTGACTATGCGGTATGGGTTTTATTCATTGTTGAAAGCCGTATGGTGACCTATAGTTGTAAATTTCTGTTCATTTGGTCTCGTGTGGAGAGTTATCTCATTGGCAATCATACCACAGCTTCTTTTTTTATTTTTAGTTAGAACTTGGGTTAAAGTTGCAATTTAAAATACAAAAAATACGTAACCAACTAAAATGTTAAAACAAATGACTAATTGGCGTAATTGACCGTATTTCTATTCGCCAGTCACCCTTGGGGATAGAAGGGAATAACTAATATATAACAATATGATAAGTATATCAAATTTCAAAAGAAGTCGGACAAAGTATGCATGGCATGATAAATGTAATATATCAAAATATTTCGAAATTATCCACTAGCATTTTTTTTTTATATCAAACAAAACTTCAATCTCACGAGGAGTCACTAAATGGATACTCACCATTAGCTTGCAACAAATCATTCAGCTTAATATGATTGATTGATTGTTGGTTGCTTAACGTCCAATGGCAATTTTTTCATGCATATTCAGGACGAAATTAACAATAAATACAATGGGTAGGTTCTGTAATAGAGGCGTTTGGGATTGAGGTCGGAGAAATTTAGACTGCCACGGGAAATGAGGGTATGTTGGATAGGGACAGAAATTTAGCCTTGCAACAGGTCACCTACGGACCCCTCAAAGAGTTGTTGCAAGGGTTCTTAACGTGCAAAGAGCGTGGCACTCTCTTTACACGAGGCATCGGATTTAACGTCCCCATTCTGACCGGACGTGGCTTCAAATTTGTACATCCCGCACAGCCAAACGGACGCCCCACTTTGACGAGGGTTTTACCGCCGGTCGGAGAAAGACCAATGGTGACCATACTTCTATTCCCCAGTCACCCTTGGGGTCAGCTTAATATGATAGATGTTAGTAAAATCTTAGTTTTAAACAAAAAAAGTTCCAAATCATCGTATTTATCAAACAGTTTTGTTCCATCTCAAAAAATTTCCAAATCATCGTATTTATCAAACAGATTTGTTCAATCTCAAGATATCGACCATTCATCTTTCATGGACTTGCTGGATGAAGGGGCATGTTTATTTTCTAGAGACACCAATACATTTTAAAATCTAACAATACATGATAAAGATTTTTTTAAATCTATTTCGATTGAAAATACACTTTTTATTACTTCCCTTTTACAATAATAACAAAAGGAGTAGGATCAATTTTCTATGAATATATATCATCAAAACAGGGGTGTTTTTCAAAAGTCCTTCAAATTTTACTTGAACACATTATTAAATCCATGTTTACTGTAAGGTATTATCAACATCTTAGCGTATTTTTTCAAATATTTCACTTGAAAGTTATCAATGTCTAAAGATGACTTAAAACTGCATGCATTCTTGCTAGATTTTAAGCAATAATATAAAAAAAATGACGAGAAAGACTTTCTTAACCAAAACCAAAATTCTATTTTCAATTTTCTTTCATATACACTGTAATTAATTTAGGTTAAAGTCTTCCTTCTATGCATGACTTGAATTTTTCAATATTTTCGTTGACAGCAATATAATATTATTGAATAAATAAGGAAATATGAAAAATAATTGAATACGGTTTAAGTATCATGAATATATGTTATATAGACTTCGAATTCAATAGAGTAGGTCTTAAAACTTTCTGATTTTGTCCCTGTTAGTGAAAAAAATCCTCTGAAAATTTACCCTGAATCTTTAGAATAATACTATATAATTGAAAAATGGAAATTTCCACCATTGAAACAGGATTTTGTATGCCCTAAAATGGTAGTATAATTGTCAATTGGACAACTATCAACCAACGTTTAAATGGAGTGGATGTAAGCAATTATAGGCAACCGTAATACGTATGGTCGTCAACAATGAAAAAATCCATACTGTATAGTCGGCTATAAAAGGCCCCGACATGATAATTATGGAACAATTCAATCGAGAAAGCTTACGGCCTAAGTTGTAACAAGCCAATTTGTCAAAAAACAAATATGACAGACATAAACCAACGACAACCACTGAACTACAGGCTCTTGACTTGGGTCGGACACACAGAGAATGTGGCGGGATTAAAGATGTTTGAAGGCTCCAACCCTCCCTAACCTGGGACAGTAGTGTTACAGTACAAAATAAGAACAAACTATAAAAATCAGTTGAAAAGGGCTCAACTCATCAGATTGATACAAAGCAGAAAAGCATCTTACAAAAACACAAACCGGACGTGGCAAGGAATTTATACATCCCACACAACAAAAAAGACACAAAATATATGCAGACCTGAGAGTTCTCGCAGTTAATGACAGCTAGTACACAGCCAACAAAAATCATGTATCTTAGACAAAAACATAAATCAGTACACATCCAACATCCAATGGATTTAGTGTAAAGACGTCATTAACAGTCAGAGAGAAACATGACCTTGTGCAATGCCAAGATATCGATATCGACAGATTGTATAGCCATGGATGTGCATATGTTTACAAAATGATATTTAGTTTGATTTTATTTTACTGATAACAAAATCAATATTAATACCAATAAAAATAATATTCAAAGATCTAATTACAGTGTTGAATTTGGTAACATTTTAGAATAAGTTTATTTAAAGGATAGATAATTGTACCCGGATCGTATCTAATTTTCAGGGCTCGGTAAACAACATCTCCGTAAGAATTAGGATGTGCTATCCCCGTTTGAAATAAGTTTTCTACAGGTACAACCAAACTTCCAAACCAAATCTTTTTATCTATGGAAAAATTTAGTAAAGGTTTTTAGTAATGTGTGGAAACGAAATCCCTGACTTTATAATTTACCAGTAATACATAGAATACTTTCATTGAAATCCAAAACGTCACAACAGACTCGGGCATAGCGAACGAGTTGTGATATATAAACACCGTAAGATAGTGCCATTGCAACATCTCTGTCCAAAAAATGAAAATTAACAATAGGGAACGAAAAATCGTCCCTTTTGTCGTAAATTTTAGTGTAGAGCTTCCCGTGTTAAATTGAAATATCTAAATCTTGGAAAGGACAATTATTACTCTTTATATTTGATTTATTTAAAGCAAGTTCCTTTGGGTAAATTTCGACAGCATATTTAGAAAATTCTTGATTATTTAACGAAAAAATATCATCAAGATAACGGTAAGTGTTGTTGAATTACTACGTAACCAATACATGTACATAGTAAGGACCTTCAAATGTTCAGAAGAGGCCTTAAGGTGTAATGTGGTCATGATATGAATGTTAACTATATAACTCTTCTGTTGAGCGCACGGACTTGAATGTAGAAGAATTTAGAATTTTTAGAACTTTAGTGTAGTATTTAAGGCATACCACCACCACATTGTTGGCTGCTTTGTCGGCCGCTACAAACACAAATCGCTTTGCGAGTTCTTGAAGTATGTGATATTCGAATATCCACAACATTCATACATTTATTTGAATAAGAATCAAGAGATATTTTTATCAGATTTTCTCCGTTTACACCAATTTTTAGAATACGATGAAAGAGCGTCTTTTATGACCTATGACACTGTGACCAAAGTGAGAGAAAAAAAACATGAAAGTATCGACCCTAAGTATAGCTATAACAGGCATACATGATACAATGATAAACAAAAACATTCTACTGAAAAAATCCTTGCATCACTACAATTATTGGAGAGTATAATATTTGAAGTATCAAACACTTGTCCAAGCTATAGAGGTGACAATAACTTGAATAAAGACTACAAAAACAAAATCTCAGAACTTAGTCAAAAACTTAATGACCTAAAAGTGAATCAAACAAAATTAGAAACCAACCTTCATAGTCTTATGTTATCATCCAATCAAATAAAGGAAGACATTGGTAATTCAACGACTTTTGACAAGAAACTAGCAGACTTTGAACAGTTTTTTAACTAATATTAATTCTCAAAAAGCAAAGCTGATGATTATATTAGTACTCTAATGAACACACGCATGGAAATGTCTGACTAAAGAAAGCCTTGGAAAATATGGAGTCATCATATTCAAAATTAAGGACACAAAATGACACCCTTGAGGCCCAAAATAAAATTTTAGGCAAGACAATCTTACGTTTTGAAAAAAAATTGCAGGAGAAATCTGAAATAGAATGGAGCAAAAATAAGCACACACAACCGATTTACAACACTAACCACACAAAATAAAAATTGCCAGAATATAGAAAAACAATCAGAGACGAACAAACAGAAAAAAAATAAGAGGATTCAACAATAACCTATGATACGTGTATGTCTAAAGAGAAACCTTACATTCAAGATCTTGAAATAATTGTCGATTCTCATTGGAATGGTCTTTTGGCTCTAATACTTTACCGAAATATCACATCCAAAATCATGGTTCTTGGACCAGGAAAGAAAAATATTAAAGGAGCAGGTGACACTATTTATGCAACAACTAGTAAAGACACAAGGCATATTGTTTTAGGCGTTGGAAGGAATGACTTAAGTATTAAACCAACTACTACATGTATAGCTGATATGAACAATTTGATTCAAAGCACAAAAACCAAACATTCTCGTTCCAAAATACATGTTTTACTAGCAATTGAACGAGTGGAACAATTCGATTTCAACAAAAAAAGTAAAAGATTTTAATGTAGAAATAAAGAAATGTTGTGAACAACAAACAGATGTTAACTTCATTGTGAACAATGTCATACATGGTGTTGTCAAGACTGTTTTTCAAAATGATAGCATTCATTTCCACCAATCAGGCCAAAAGTGCCTTTCCAAGATTCTGAAAACACATTTAAACCCAGTATTTGAACTTAAATCTTATAATGAATACAGAATTTCAAATTCTACATATAATAAAAGATACAATAGACCAAATCATATGTTCGACAATACTACAGGAATAAACAAAGTCTGTGATAAAGTCAGCAATCTGACAACACTAACAGTGGATGATTCAACAGAAGCGAGGAAATGAACCTACACTTAGTAGGATAATCGAACTCTCGAGATAATCTTGTCATTAATATAATCTAAAGACTGTATTGTACAGTCCATTGAGTAGTGTACTTTTAATAAAAGATATCACTTACTAGAGTAATAAGTAGATATTCTAACTATTATTTTTCACTTATTTTTGTTGAAAAAATACAATTATATGTTTTCATTTTTGATAAAAAAAAAAACCCAAATACATTTAGTTTATATGTAACATACATTCTGTGAAAGTATATTGACATAGGTATAAGTGTTTGTATAGCTATAAAAAATCCATAAAATTATAACAAGAATTTATTGCATTTTATTTTAAAATGTTTTAGAAAAATAAAACACAATTGATTCAGAAAACGTTAGATTTATTTTCTTTATCCCATGATAGAAAATTTATTTTTGTGTTATTAGTTAGTAAAAAATATACAGATACACATTATTCCAAAGAACGATCTCTTCTTGCAATTGAAAGTTAACATATTGGAGTTACTTTCCTTTCCCATGTCCTTTGTAAATAGATATAGATGTTTAACCACATAAATATTGCCTACTGGAATATTCATGGTTTAAATGTAGATAAATTTGAGGATGATATGTTTGCAAATATGATATAGTTTGTTATGCTGAAAATATGCTGAGACAGTCCCAAAGAAATCTTCAAGGTTTTACATCTCCTTACATAGGTATGCCTACTAATGCAAAACAAAAGGGGAAGACCATCAGGTGGCATGCTTGTGCACACAAAAGCCAAATATAAAAATAGAATTTTGAAATAAAACAAAATAATTTGTCAATTTGTTTGAAATAGATGGAAATTTCCTCAACTCGGAAAAAGACATTTTCTTATGTTTTGCTTACATTAAACCATATATCAAAGAAGACGTTTCTGAATTGCCATTCACAAAAGTGGAAAATTATATTTTTTATTTTCTATAAAAAAAGGTGAAGTGATTGTTAGTGGTGACTTTAATTCATGAGCAGGAGGGTTAAATGATTATATTCAAAACGATACTGTAAACGACAACTTCACAGACTGCCCATGACCTGAAATTATACACCCGATTTACCCCTAGAGAGAAATCAATTAGACCAAAAAACTAATTTACATTGGAAATTACCAATTGATATTTGTAAGTCCTCCCAACTGAGAATAGTGAATGAAAGATTCATCGGAGACTCACTTGGCTACTTTACATTTTATAATAGTAATGGTAAGACCACAGTAGATTATATGCTGACCTCACAGAGCCTATTTTATACTATCAATAACTTTATGGTCAAATCACCTTCAGAGCTGTCAGATCATTGTTTAAATGCATTGAACCTTTTAATTTATAAACACTCCCACATGATAAAGGAGGAAGAGTAATAGTCCCTTCCTGGTACTTGTTAATGGATTAAGATTAACCTATTGCAACTGCAAAAGAGAATACAACTTATAAACTTAAAAACAAACTAAACAACGATTTTTTTCTATACTTGATAAAACAAATAAATGATATGAATCCAAAAAAACACCAAAGAATTCTGGGTAGTATTAGTAATTATAAAAAAAAAAAGAATGATAACTGTGAGTCTGGTATTTAAGCTCAAGAATTGGTAAATCATTATAAAAATTTACTTACTGCACGCGAAAATGAGAAAACTGAAATTATTCATAACAAAGATGACAAGCATAACTGTATTGATTCATCACTGAATGCTCCTATTAAATGTAAAGAAATGAAATTCTGTGTTAAAAAGTTTAAAAAAGGAAAATCTAGAGGTCCTGATCTGATAATCAATGAGTTTCTAAAGGTGGGATCGAACACCTTTGCATTACTTTTAACTAAACTTTTTAATAAGATACTTAATTCAGAAAAAATCCCAATAAATTGGAACATATCCCTTCTGACACCAATTTATAAATCTGGTGACCCATCTGATTGTGGAAATTCTAGAAGTATAAGCATAACAAACTGTCTTGGAAAACTGTTTAAGATCGATCGGGTGTCTTTTTCTGAGCATCCATTCTGGTCATGTTGCAAAAATACTTTTTTTATTTAAAAATATTATACCAAGTATCATTCAATATACAACAGAAACATCTAAAACTTGAAATTCAAAGATTAAACTATCAAAAAATTAAGTACCATTAAGTGTACTTAAAATTTTCAGAAAAAAATTCCTTTAAAATCAAGGGCAGATAATTATATTGAATTTGATAGGACAATTTGTGTTTTTTAAACTTGTCAAGAAAATAAGACCAGTGATCCCCTATTTTTATTTGATATTTAGGATGTATCTATGAAAAACAGTTCTCTCATTATATTTTAACCAAATTATATCGTTTAAGGACTCCCAAATTAAGAACTATTAAGTTTCCCCCATATAACCCATATAAATTAACTGTTATTTCGTTAATTTCAATGTATTTTAACGAAAAAACAGGGCCCGTGACCCCCAGTTTTTAAATTGAAACTTGAAAGAACATTGACCTAGAAGTCTTTCACAGAAGTATAAGATTGATCTATCGTCAAACATTTAGACACCCCAGCTACCTTAATTTAATTTTACAAAGATGATTTAGCGATTTCCTAGAAACAAACAACCTACTATGTTAAAATCAAGTTGGTTTAAGAAAAAATTGCAGAACTGTAGATCATGCTTTTATTTCAAAAACACTAATAAATAAATATATGTTTAAATGTAAAAGAAACTATATGTGTGTTTTATTGATTTCCAAAAAGACTTTTAACAGTGTCTGGAGATCAGCTTTATTCTTGAAATTACAGCTAAAGGAATTAATTTTTATAACATACTGCATGATATGTATTCTAATATTATACTCTTGTAAATATCAGAATATGTGTAGTAAGCCTTTTATGTGCTTATCAGGGAATCAAACAAGGCGACAGTTTAAGTCCTACTCTATTCAATATATTTGTGGTTGACATCGGAAAGTACTTCGTTACCAAATCACCAAGTCCAGTCAATTTACATGACCAAAATTTAAACCATATGCTGATGATCTATTAATAATATCTGAATCTGCCAGTGTTCTTCAGAACTGTCTTGATTCCTTGCAAAAATATAGTTCTTATTGGAAACTGGCTGTGAACTTTGAAAATAACAAAAATTATAGTTTTTTCGAAATAAAAATAATTAAGAAAATTTCTATTTTTATTATAGCTCTAATGCAATCGAAATTGTGGATTATTGTAAATACTTAGGAATTGATTTTCATAGTTCTAGAAAATTTGCGCAAGCAGTGTCAAGTCTTACAGATAAAGCTTAAAAAGCATATTTTGCCTTAAAGTCTAAACTAACTTGTCCGTAAAAACATGGCTTCAGTTATACAACTCAATGGTAATTCCTATTTTAACTGATGGATCAGAAATATGGATTTCTGTATCTTAAAGTTATTTCGAAGCCCTAGACAAAAGTAAATTTGATTTAAAAAAAAACGCAAACCTCAATCTTTAAAACATACTTGGGATTCATGAAAAGTCTTCCAACTTAGCAGTGAGATGTGAATTGGGTGCATTACCTGCTAGCATAAAGTGTTAACAACTTATGTATAAATACTATGTACGTCTCAATGAGATTGGTGAACAGTCTGGCGGCCAACATGAAATTTTCAGGGCTGCATTTGAAGTGGATAAAACTCTCACTAATAAACTATTTGAATCATCAAAATATTGGAATATCATCAAATAAATTTTATATTGAATTCAAACAACAAGAATATTTGAACTTTAATGTCCCAAAACATCCTAGAAAAAAACTCACCAAATTATGTTTAAGTGCACACTCATTAGCCATAGAAACTGGTAGATAAACCAATAATACCCTCTAATGAGAGATTTTGCAAATGTTGAACATTGTTTTCATTGCTTGATCAAATGTCCCCAATATACAATGTACCAAAATTAGATATAAATACAACATCAAAGAAAATAGATGCAAATAATTTGAATGAAAATTTTATCAAAATTATAAATCCAAATTATGAAAAAGAATTAAAATCAGTTTGTATGTATATTTTATGGACCACCATACTGTTTCACCAGATACCAATCCTATATAGACACTAATGCATACATGTATTTAGGTATATACATTGTCACGGTAGGTATAGTGACCGGCTTGAGTCGTGTTTTTGCGAGTGATTTGGTCGGGTTTTTTCGAGTGTGACCACGATTTTTCGAGTGAATATGATTAGAAATGTAAACAAACAGACTTCCTTTCTGGTAAGACGTTAGAAAAAGATCCTAGAATCTTATATTTAATATCATAGAAGGTTAATTAGTATTTGTGATAAAAATATATTACCAACCCTACATTATTTTGTTTTAAAAGCGTTTAATTTAGCCTTACAATTCTTTATTCCAAAATATAGATTAAAGCTATTTTTATACTCATACAATTGCAAATGTCAACGGAAATGCATATATGGAATCTATATATACTTAGATATACAAACACTTTACAAAAAAAATTTGTTTTTGCATTGAAAAGGACATTTTGGAGAGTAAATTCTTTTTTATATGTTTGTGTTTTTTCGAGAGCAGTCCGTGTCAGTGCATTTATGTTTAAAAAAACAATGAAAAGGTTCAAATAAAGTACTTTTCAAAGAACGAAACAATGCATTAAACCAGCTTGATAATGCTGTATTAACACGTACATTTCATAAACGGCATCGTTCATTTGTATTCAGATATCTTCATGTTAGTGTACCGATATGGATTTCATACAGTAAATATTTCGTGATGTAAACAATTTTTATGTGAGCTCAGACATGTTTGATTGAGACGTACGTAGACATAGTGTGTAAATCGGGTAAATGTGTGTCTTGGTGATAATATGTTTTATCGTTCTAGAAATTGAAATCAAGAACAATGTTCAAATGCTCCTACTGTGAAGAGGAGTCTTATTAACCATATGCTGTACTTGGACACATAGAAATAAAGCACCTTCATAGCTTCATTTCCATCAGCAATTAAAAGAATTCTATATTTGAGGTGTTCGCATATTCGTTTTTCTTTTATTATTCAAAAGGATCGTATTACAGCTTACAGAATATTTATTTCGTTGTTTATTAAATACATTGGAAAAGTCCTTGAGTTTATCATCAGCTCAGTAGTCAGTATTTCGGTACTGGCATGATTTATAACAAACCTTTCTAAAATTGTTTACCTCCAAGGGGGACTGTGGAATAGAAATATGGTTACTTTAATAGGTCCTCTTCCGACCGGCAGTAAAACCCTTGCCAAAGTGGGGCGTCCGATAGGCTGTGCGGGATGTTCAAGTAAGTAGCTACGTTCAGTCAGAATGTGGCGTGTAGAGAGTGCCACGCTCACTGCATGTTAAGAACCCTTGCAACAGCTCTTTGGGGGTCCTTTGGTGGCCTGTTGCAAGGCACAATTTCTGTCCATATCCAACATACCCTAATTTTCAGTGGCAGCCTAAATTTCCCGACCTTCATCCCGAACGTCCTCTGTTAGAGGACCTACATACTGGATTTGTTGTTAATTGGTACTCGTTTTAAACATGCATGAAATATTTGCCACTGGACTTTGAGCAACCAACAGTCAATCATTTGAAATTGTCCGTTTATAAATTTAGAAATTATAAAGAAACTAAGGTTTCAACTCCATCAGGCAAAGTTGACCTTAATTGGATTCAGCTATTTTTAAGGCCCTTTTGGTCATATAGCTCTTCAAATGTTTCGGTTCTTGTACATCCTTGGCTTTCAAATATTCGGCTTTGAGCATTCTGGATGAAAGTAAATCTAGAAAAGCACTTCGGACGCATGAAATTTATAAAGTGTTGTTTTCATTTTTATTAGATATTCCATTCAATTCAAATGTTATTGTATTTTTTGTTTGTTTAAGGGAAGCCTTTTCCAATATTTGGGTTTATATTGAATTTTTCTGATTTTATAATGCTTTTTTGCTCCTATGATTTTTCGTCACTGTAATATATATATATAATATTATTGGCAGTAAAAACAAAGGTAGCATGAAATGAAATTGAAAGATTATGAGTGCCTCTCCTCGGCTCTACAGACGGTTTTAAAAGGGACCCAGTGAAGATTATGAGTGCCTCTCCTCGGCTCTACAGACGGTTTTAAAAGGGACCCAGTGATTTTTTTATATATCGTGATACTGCAACGTGATGGTAATATGTTTTCAGAACAGAAAATTATCATTAAACTAAAAAGTGTTAAATTTGATCATCATAGTAATACAATATTGTCCTTCGCTAAATTACAGTTACTAACTTAAAAAACTTAAAAACGTCACTTTTTCTTCAAAAAAAGCCCGGACCATTTGTTGAAAAACCCGGACGTTTTAGATGTTGCTCTCGAAAAAACATGGACAATATAAAACACTGAATTTTGAGTGAACTACAAGGAAATTGTGCGTCGTTTGTGCTCAAAACATGTACAGCATTCAGAATAAGATAAACAGTAAGGAATATAACTATTTTATTCGCGAAATAGCAGTAAATCGATCTGATCGCATGTTTTATCACTCGAAAAAACCTGATCTTCACTAGAAAAAAGTGGACTGATTCACTTGTAAACAACACGATCCAAGCCGGACACTATACCTACCGTGTTTGTATGTATGTGTGTTCAATATTTTATTTATAAAAAATATCAATGAATGCATGATGATAGTACACACAGCATATATACATATAAGGTAAAATATATCAGTCATAATAAGCAATAATTCATCACTTATATTCCGATTGTATACTAATATACTTATATTCCGAATGTATACGTATAAGACTTGATTTTAAAGTTATTTGTTAACTATTTCATGTATATCTGTATTTGGATTACGCCTCTATTGTGCTCTTTCAAATGAAAATTTGAATTGAATTGAATAACCCAATCTAATTAAAATATAGATCTCTGATTTCGTTATACTTAATGTACGAGCACGCGAGTTAATAAGGTTCGAATTTTAATCAGATTGTGAATAACCGCTCTATTTAGTAATGGGAAGAAATCGATGAGGAACCGGGTTTCGTTATTGTATTTATTATCTTTTTTTTATTATTATTATACAATATTTATTAAGCGCATTATCTGATAAGAAAATACTCTAAGCGCTTAAAACAGTAAAAAACTAACCATATCAATTAAAAAAATGGGGGTCGCAAATTACAAAGAATTACATAAATAAAATACCGTTAAAACTGTAATAATTTTTTTAAGTATCTATGATAACTTACCAGGTCTTCTACAAAGTGATTTTGATAACATTTTGTGATCATTCATTCCTTCGTGTGAATAGAAACCTGTTCAATAGACGCAGATGGACAATAAAAACAGACGTATCGGCCCTATATGGCAGACGGTAATGCAAGTTATTTTACCTCTACCAACAATACATACACAATTTGATACAGATATACTTAACTGATGTTGTACTTCATACACTACAGAAATGAACAAATATCCTAAACAACTTCAACGATAATTATCGGAGTACCATGCAAAATATTTAGTCATCGGAAATTTAAATTGTTCAATATATTATATTTCCTTGTTTTTTTCCATTATTTTATTGATTTTCAGTATAAACAGATTGAGATTGTTCGAACGCAACACTCCAACCAATTGCATTCCAATGCATAGTACAAGGACAGAACTGTCACCATCATCTTCAAATTCAAGTGTTTGTCCAACCTTGAATTGCTGGATTATTGCTGATGGTACTTTGGCTCTTTGTCTGACATACAAAATTAGGGTTTTAAAGCATGCTTTTTTATTAGTTGTTCTTAGCTTTGAACTAGCTTTCATTGACTGTGAGTACTCTAAGATCGGTACTTTGTGTATTAAGTCGACTTTTTTATTAGTTGTTCTTAGCTTTGAACTAGCTTTCATTGACTATGAGTACTCTAAGATCGGTACTTTGTGTATTAAGTCGACTTTTTTATTAGTTGTTATTAGCTTTGAACTAGCTTTCATTGACTGTGAGTACTCTAAGATCGGTACTTTGTGTATTAAGTCGCCTTTTTTATTAGTTGTTATTAGCTTTGAATTAGCTTTCATTGACTGTGAGTACTCTAAGATCGGTACTTTGTGTATTAAGTCACCTTTTTTATTAGTTGTTATTAGCTTTGAACTAGCTTTCATTGACTGTGAGTACTCTAAGATCGGTACTTTGTGTATTAAGTTGCCTTTTTTATTAGTTGTTCTTAGCTTTGAACTAGCTTTCATTGACTGTGAGTACTCTAAGATCGGTACTTTGTGTATTAAGTTGCCTTTTTTATTAGTTGTTCTTAGCTTTGAACTAGCTTTCATTGACTGTGAGTACTCTAAGATCGGTACTTTGTGTATTAAGTCGCCTTTTTTATTAGTTGTTCTTAGCTTTGAACTAGCTTTCATTGACTATTGAGTACTCTAAGATCGGTACTTTGTGTATTAAGTCGCCTTTTTATTAGTTGTTCTTAGCTTTGAACTAGCTTTCATTGACTGTGAGTACTCTAAGATCGGTACTTTGTGTATTAAGTCGCCTTTTTTATTAGTTGTTCTTAGCTTTGAACTAGCTTTCATTGACTGTGAGTACTCTAAGATCGGTACTTTGTGTATTAAGTCGCCTTTTTTATTAGTTGTTCTTAGCTTTGAACTAGCTTTCATTGACTATGAGTACTCTAAGATCGGTACTTTGTGTATTAAGTCGCCTTTTTTATTAGTTGTTCTTAGCTTTGAACTAGCTTTCATTGACTGTGAGTACTCTAAGATCGGTACTTTGTGTATTAAGTCGCCTTTTTTATTAGTTGTTCTTAGCTTTGAACTAGCTTTCATTGACTGTGAGTACTCTAAGATCGGTACTTTGTGTATTAAGTCGCCTTTTTTATTAGTTGTTCTTAGCTTTGAACTAGCTTTCATTGACTATGAGTACTCTAAGATCGGTACTTTGTGTATTAAGTCGCCTTTTTTATTAGTTGTTCTTAGCTTTGAACTAGCTTTCATTGACTATGAGTACTCTAAGATCGGTACTTTGTGTATTAAGTCGCCTTTTTTATTAGTTGTTCTTAGCTTTGAACTAGCTTTCATTGACTGTGAGTACTCTAAGATCGGTACTTTGTGTATTAAGTCGCCTTTTTTATTAGTTGTTCTTAGCTTTGAACTAGCTTTCATTGACTATGAGTACTCTAAGATCGGTACTTTGTGTATTAAGTCGCCTTTTTTATTAGTTGTTCTTAGCTTTGAACTAGCTTTCATTGACTATGAGTACTCTAAGATCGGTACTTTGTGTATTAAGTCGCCTTTTTTATTAGTTGTTCTTAGCTTTGAACTAGCTTTCATTGACTGTGAGTACTCTAAGATCGGTACTTTGTGTATTAAGTCGCCTTTTTTATTAGTTGTTCTTAGCTTTGAACTAGCTTTCATTGACTGTGAGTACTCTAAGATCGGTACTTTGTGTATTAAGTCGCCTTTTTTATTAGTTGTTCTTAGCTTTGAACTAGCTTTCATTGACTATGAGTACTCTAAGATCGGTACTTTGTGTATTAAGTCGCCTTTTTTATTAGTTGTTCTTAGCTTTGAACTAGCTTTCATTGACTATGAGTACTCTAAGATCGGTACTTTGTGTATTAAGTCGCCTTTTTTATTAGTTGTTCTTAGCTTTGAACTAGCTTTCATTGACTATGAGTACTCTAAGATCGGTACTTTGTGTATTAAGTCGCCTTTTTTATTAGTTGTTCTTAGCTTTGAACTAGCTTTCATTGACTATGAGTACTCTAAGATCGGTACTTTGTGTATTAAGTCGCCTTTTTTATTAGTTGTTCTTAGCTTTGAACTAGCTTTCATTGACTATGAGTACTCTAAGATCGGTACTTTGTGTATTAAGTCGCCTTTTTTATTAGTTGTTCTTAGCTTTGAACTAGCTTTCATTGACTGTGAGTACTCTAAGATCGGTACTTTGTGTATTAAGTCACCTTTTTTATTAGTTGTTCTTAGCTTTGAACTAGCTTTCATTGACTATGAGTACTCTAAGATCGGTACTTTGTGTATTAAGTCGCCTTTTTTATTAGTTGTTCTTAGCTTTGAACTAGCTTTCATTGACTGTGAGTACTCTAAGATCGGTACTTTGTGTATTAAGTCGCCTTTTTTATTAGTTGTTCTTAGCTTTGAACTAGCTTTCATTGACTATGAGTACTCTAAGATCGGTACTTTGTGTATTAAGTCGCCTTTTTTATTAGTTGTTCTTAGCTTTGAACTAGCTTTCATTGACTATGAGTACTCTAAGATCGGTACTTTGTGTATTAAGTCGCCTTTTTTATTAGTTGTTCTTAGCTTTGAACTAGCTTTCATTGACTATGAGTACTCTAAGATCGGTACTTTGTGTATTAAGTCGCCTTTTTTATTAGTTGTTCTTAGCTTTGAACTAGCTTTCATTGACTGTGAGTACTCTAAGATCGGTACTTTGTGTATTAAGTCGCCTTTTTTATTAGTTGTTCTTAGCTTTGAACTAGCTTTCATTGACTGTGAGTACTCTAAGATCGGTACTTTGTGTATTAAGTCGCCTTTTTTATTAGTTGTTCTTAGCTTTGAACTAGCTTTCATTGACTATGAGTACTCTAAGATCGGTACTTTGTGTATTAAGTCGCCTTTTTTATTAGTTGTTCTTAGCTTTGAACTAGCTTTCATTGACTGTGAGTACTCTAAGATCGGTACTTTGTGTATTAAGTCGCCTTTTTTATTAGTTGTTCTTAGCTTTGAACTAGCTTTCATTGACTATGAGTACTCTAAGATCGGTACTTTGTGTATTAAGTCGCCTTTTTTATTAGTTGTTCTTAGCTTTGAACTAGCTTTCATTGACTGTGAGTACTCTAAGATCGGTACTTTGTGTATTAAGTCGCCTTTTTTATTAGTTGTTCTTAGCTTTGAACTAGCTTTCATTGACTATGAGTACTCTAAGATCGGTACTTTGTGTATTAAGTCGCCTTTTTTATTAGTTGTTCTTAGCTTTGAACTAGCTTTCATTGACTGTGAGTACTCTAAGATCGGTACTTTGTGTATTAAGTCGCCTTTTTTATTAGTTGTTCTTAGCTTTGAACTAGCTTTCATTGACTATGAGTACTCTAAGATCGGTACTTTGTGTATTAAGTTGCCTTTTTTATTAGTTGTTCTTAGCTTTGAACTAGCTTTCATTGACTATGAGTACTCTAAGATCGGTACTTTGTGTATTAAGTTGCCTTTTTTATTAGTTGTTCTTAGCTTTGAACTAGCTTTCATTGACTGTGAGTACTCTAAGATCGGTACTTTGTGTATTAAGTCGCCTTTTTTGTGTACTTTGTGTCGATCTGATGAGTCGAGCCTTTTTCATCTGATTTTTTAAATTCTTTTTTTATTTGTTGTGCTGTTAAACTACTGTCCCAGGTAAGGAGAGGGTTAAGCGCCTTTAAACATGTTTAACCCTGACACATTATGTATGGCCAGTCCCAAGTCCGGAGCCTGTAGTTCAGTGGCTGTCGTTGGTTCATGTTGTCATATTTATTTTTCGTAAATTGTATTGTTATAAATTAGGCCGTTAGTTGTCTCGTTTGAATGTTTCACAATTTTAATGTCGGGCCATTGCTGAGGGCCGTAAGATGGCATATAATTCCTTATATCTTCGTCATTTGAACTCTGGTTGATAGTTGTCTTATTTTATATCAGTCTAGGATGGTTGCTCAAATTGGTTGTTCTGCTTAATTCCCTTTAATGCTCTCAATCTTTATCTGTTATTTGGTCCTCGAGGATACTTGATTAAGATTATTCTAGGTACGCGTCACGGTATCTTGGCACTGAACAAGTTGGTGACATTATGAACGCATCCAAAAATATCAAGTTAATGATAATGAGAATCGATGGTTGCACAGTGTAAATTCAGAAAAATTGACTTCTTCACGTCATTCGCTGTTATCAATAATGTTAACTTTGTGAATTTTAAGATAAAAACCTTTGGGGGGTATACATACAAAAGGATATTTAACAATTGTACCTGAGGGAGCTAGATTATTTAATTCAAACGGGCTGTTCATGCCTGTCATATTTGTTTTTCGTAAATTGTTTTGTTATAAAGTAGACCGCTAGTTTTCTCATTTGAATTGTTTCATATTTTTCATGTCGGGACCTTTTATAGCCGACTATACGGTATGGGTTTTTCTCATTGTTGAAGGCCGTACGGTTGCCTATAATTGCTTACATCCACTTTACTTGAACTTTGGTGGATAGTTGTCTCATTGACAATCATACAACATCTCCTTATTTTTATATTGTTAATTAGTATGCCAAAATGGCGGTTTCGATTTTCAAATCAAAAAAGCTCCAAAATACCTAATTTACAAATCCGTCTACCGAAGATCTTACGGATGAGATAATCTCATGTGAGAACTAAACTAGATAGAGGATAATATAAACGTATGGTACCTATTTCAGTAAGTTAGAAGAGGCAGATTTATCGACTGAAAGTATCAAGCCTGTTCTAATCACAATATAACTATAGGAATAGAGGTTTGAACCTTATTAACTCATGTTTTGGAGGTTTTGATGTTGATTAATATGTCATTTTTCATAGAGAAAGCCTACAATTATTGTTTGTATTTGATAATAAGAGTGCACACGCCGAAATGCCTCGCCAGATTTACTGATAATGATTGAAATTATGTTGAAAGTTTGAACTACACGTATCGCATAAACTAACATTATTAATGATACATAAATAGGGTTAGGATCAGGGAACAGAGCCAAATGGACAGGCACACATTGCAATAATTCCCTACTCCAAATATAGTTTAACTACAATGTATCACTTGCAGTATCTGAGAAAAGGGACTAACTATGAAAACTAAACACCGACAATGAACCATGAACATGAGGTCAAGGTCAGTAAAATCCCGCCAGACGGACATAGATATAAGAAGATGTGGTATGAGTGCCAATGAGACAACTCTCCATCCAAGTCAAAATTTATAAATGTAAACCATTATAGGTCAAAGTACGGTCTTCAACACGGAGCCTAGGCTCACACCGAACAGTAAGCTATAAAGGGCCCCAAAAATTACTAGTGTAAAACCATTCAAACGGGAAAACCAACGGTCTAATCTATATAAAAACGAGAAACGAGAAACACTTATGAACCACATCAACAAACGACAACTACTGAACATCAGATTCCTGACTTAGGACAGGTGCAAACAAATGCAGCGGGTTTAAACGTTTTAATGGTACCAAACCTTCACCCTTTTTCTGAAACAATAGTGTAACATCACAACATAGAAAAACACACTATAAAATATCAACTGAAATAGCTTAACTCAATCAAAGGACATATTAACACCATTGAACATACACTG
This sequence comes from Mytilus coruscus, assembly GCA_017311375.1. Taxonomy (NCBI): domain Eukaryota; kingdom Metazoa; phylum Mollusca; class Bivalvia; order Mytilida; family Mytilidae; genus Mytilus; species Mytilus coruscus. The sequence goes on from JAASAO010000822.1 coordinate 21,761, forward strand.
AACAAATAAATTTGACCTATGATACAATGTAAATTCAAAATAAATAAACTAAGGGAAGAATAATAAAAGTAACATGTTATATCGGTATGAAATGTTAAACAATTTAAGAAAAACAATATGCTCGAACAAAAATATCAGCCAATTGCCCATGTTCATTTTACAATCATTCTGTGTTGACATGAATTATCATTGATTAGTCATAATTATCAATTAACTATAACAAACCTTTGAATTTTTCAAAATTCTAAGGATTTTCTACCTCACGAATAGTTAACCTTAGCTATATTTGATAAAAACTTTCGGAACTTTGGGTCCTCAATGCTCGTCAACTTCCTACTTTATTTGGCCTCTTTAAAAAAAATTTATTCGAGCGTCACTGATGAGTCTTTTGTAGACGAAACTCGCGTCTGGCGTACACAATTTTATTCCTGGTATCTATGTTGAGTTTAATATATTAAAGATAGTTACCCTATCCTTATGGTGTTTGAGAAAAGGAACTAACCACTTAAGTTACACATTGACACATGAACCATGAAAATGAGGTCATATTCACATGAATCCTGCCAGACAGACATGCATCATACCTTGCAAAAATTCCATACACCAAAGTGTACTCTCAGCTACTGACAGCTAGTTAAAAGCCAATTACAAACAAATCATGTTATACCAGACTAAAGTATCAGTTGGTACACAAACAACGGATTTAGTGTTTAAAGACGTCAGAATCACTCTGAGAATTGCATGACCTTTTGCAATGTCAAAATATAAGTAAACAGTATCGACAGGGTGTAGGATCATGAGTACTCATTATTGTACATATATAGCAATATATATTAAGTTATGTTTAAATTTTTCAAAATCAAAGTCAATTTTAGTACCAATAAAAACAATATCTAAAGATTTTACTTCAGTCTTAAATTGATTTACTTTAAGAATAAGTCTATTCAAAGGATGAATGAGTTTACATGGATCGTATCTAGATTGACGGACTCTATAAACAACATCACCGTAAAATTGATATGTGATATTCCGTTTTTAATCGGAATTCTACAGGTAATGTCAAACTTCCTAACCAAACCTTTGCATCTTGGAAATGAATTGGGCACGTTGAATACGTTGTGAAATAAAGACATCGTAAGAAGGGGCCAAAAGAACATCACCGTAAAAAGCAGTTACTGACTTTATTTTCAGTACATTTACAGAATTTCTGAAATCACACGAAAAAATGTATCGTTTAAATCATGTCAGTACCGAACAACTGATAACTAGACAGATCATAAGGGGCTGTAAGTCCACCAGATGTGGTACCCGCCTTGACTGATGCACTGTTATACTGTTTGGTAAAAATATTTGCCAAATATTTGAAAATCAAAAAATCTAATTCAAACGTTGAAGAGCTGATGTAATCGAGAAGGACCGAAAGTATAGCCAAAGCCGAACAAAAAATCTGAGCTATGCACGAGGGATATGACAATAGAGAATTCATGTAGCTTTATCTCATCTGGATTCCCTGTTTAGGAATACATGTTAAGTATATAAAAAAAAAAATTCTGACACCATTCTGATTCATCTGTTTTTTTAATTAACAATGTATAATCACTATGGAAGTAAAAATATTTCGACTTTTTCCTATTTATATAGATTATTATGTTTCTATCAAGAAACATATTAATAAGCGTAATAATTTGTCATATGACTTATCTCAATTTGATGGGTATTTCTGTAAACACTTTGGGAAAGGGGGGTATTTCCAGATGGTAAATGATAAATAAAATGAAATTCGATATATTCGAACTTTATTTCTACATATTTAAAACAAAATAGATATAAGTTTTTTTTTTTTCAAATAATGAACGATATGTTAACTTTTACTTAATGTCATGTTCACTAAATTGAATCATACCTTAAACTGAACAATGTTGCTGTTTTTGTGCTGCTTTGGAAACGTACTACACGATAATGCCTATTCCATAAAGAATGCCCATTTCTGAATTTTTTCGTCAGCTGTGTTATATATCTGTGGTGTATGTTTACACAATTATGACTGCTGGATCCCAATTTGTCATATTAACCTATTATGTCTGTTTAGGTTGCTCACCCAATTTTGTCAATTTAACGGAACTTTAAACAACCGTCATACAAGTGTGAGGTTAAGCTAGCTATAAAACCATGTTTAACCCACCATTTTCCTCAGAAAATGCCTGTACCAAGTCAAGAATGTGGAAGTTGTTTTCGATTCGTTCCCTTGATTGATCAAGTTTAACATTTGATTTTGTCAGTTTTTATGGACTTCCCCTTTTTGAGTTTACCTTGGAGTTCGGTATTTTTGTTACACCTTTTTTTTCTGACTGGTTTCCTGTATAATATTGGAGTGTTGTTTATTTTTCATATATCATTTTTATCTCTACCGATTCATAAATGTAAGATTGCTTAATACTTTATTACTTCAAATAAATCTATATATGTACAACAGAAATACAGAAATAAATTCGTGATAAATACAGAAATAAAAGATAGTTATAGTGACTCTAATATGCACACATATGGAGTTTATAGATGTTAAAAAACATCGGATATGATTTCAATGTGCACGTGATGCGTTTCTGTAATAACTTTAAGCAGGTACAATCGTGACCAAAAGTGTGAAAAGCCAAAACTATATAACCTTAAGCAGGTAAAATCGTGACCAAAAGTGTAAAAAGCCAAAACTATATAACCTTAAGCAGGTACGATCGTGACCAAAAGGGGGAAAAGCCAAAACTATATAACCTTAAGCATGTACAGTCGTGACCAAAAGTGTCAAAAGCAAAATTAAACAACTTTAAGCAGGTATAATAACCAAAAGTGGGAAAAGCCAAAAACCTTTTTTTGTAAAGCCTAAACAGAACAGACAAAATCGTCTAATTTAAAAATCCACTTTAGATTTAACGCACTAACAACTTAATTGATGTCATTTCTTCCTCTACTTAATCATACTCAAAGGGCAATATGAACTTTATTGTCAAAGTTTTGACGTAGGATGCAGCGATTCGTTCGTTTTCTATAACATTTTTTTTTTAAAGTCAGTTTTTCATTAGTGAAATTTTTTCTTTATCTATTGTTGACGACGGTTTGTAGCACTCTATGTGTCTTATGATTGTTTTTTTTCGTTGGGTTGCTATATCATTGACGAATACCCCACACCTCAACTTGTTCATATATGTAAAATGTTCTGACTATCGGTTTGGTGTCAGTCAACTCTGATTTAATACATTGTTTATTAAACATGAGGAGTATGCCGAAACATGAGGAGTATTCCCAACTCAAATTTCTTGCCAAGAAAAAAAAATATTGACATTCAATAAGATTAAAAGGGAGTTAATTCTATACAATAAATATGAATCAATAAAAACACTTATTGCCATCCAACAGTTTTCGTTTAACATTAGAGTATGTAGGAACTCATTAGGAATACTATACATTAAAACCAAACGAAAAATTAAGTGAGGTACATGCATAAGGTGGTATTCACAAGCATTAATCATTATTCATATGTCAAAGTATAAATGATAAGACAAATGAGCGAAAATACACCGAATGACCAGTCAGGGTTAAGAAATAAGAATGTTTTTAAAGTTCCACACCAAAACGTGTGAAAACTTGTAGTCATGTCCAAATGCCCGTGAACAAATGGAATCTATTGTGGTATCAAAAGTTTCAGTGATGAGCTGAGAAACCGAAACAATATAATTTAAAGGATCACTTTTTTAAAGCCACCGTAGTACTTATCATGTGATGATGTCAATATTTTTTTCTCACATTGATTTCCATGTGATAAGATCAATCTTTCTTTCTCAAACCTTCCTGGAATACATTTTAGTTATATGACTTACATGATCTTCCAATTGGTGCTATAATTTTCTTATAATGCGTTTTCCCCAAATCATCCCAAATCAACCAAGGGCAGTTCACTCATAAAATCGAAATTGGAATCTCGTGTATTCTTGTGAATAAGTGGATTTGCCATAATTTACGTAAGCTCTAGCATACTTTTCAAATATAACTTATCAAATCAGACTAGAGAACACCATATTATAGATAAAAGAATGGTGTTATACAATGGAAAGTTGACAGTAGGATGACATAAGAAAATCTGAAATCATTGTCCAAACTTTTAGTTGACGTTCCGCATCGATTTAAAGAAACCGACCATTCCTTCTCTTTGAAATACTGAAACAAGGTTAAAAGAAACTTTATTTACTGAATTTGAAACTCCTTTCATCGCGAAAAATTGCTTACTTATCTCAAAACTTTCTTAAAACAATTAAAAAAAAAACGATTCACATTAGAAAAAACCACTTTTAAATCTTCTTAAATGTTAGTTTGAAAATATTTCCTTCTTTTCTATTTATGAAGAACATTGTGACGAAGTGGAAAACATGTTTTTTTCGCTGACCAGGTGTCAATGAAACAGCTTTATATTCATCGAGGCAACGTTCAATTGTAGGACTTTGGCATACTAAAAGTATAAAGGCGTCTATGCCAAAACATCCTTCATTTTTTCCCAGAAAACTGTGTCTCCATATTCGTCGTTAGGGTATTCTATGTACGATTGTGACTGTACAAGTTCTAAAACAAGTAATGGCAAACTTCTCGGAGACATTTGTTGCAGGAAGACTAGGAATAAAATGTTTTCTTTGTTTCTAGAATAAATACTTTCGACTCTTGCCATGTTATATTCGAACATACACCAATATGAATCTAAATAGTTTTGTGACATTATGACGACAATTTTACGACTGTCGTGAATAGCAGAAGTTATATTTTCTGCAATATCATGTCCCGGGAGAAAATCTCTTTGATGAATGCATAATTTTAATCCTGTATCGTTCTCCAGTTTTCGAAGAAGTTGTCCATGGACAAATGATCGATCATTATTTTCGTATGAAACAAAAGCATCATACGTGTATATCTTCTTATCGTTAGTTATTCGCTTAGTTTCAAAATATCTTATTTTAACCATGTAGTACATATATCGAATTCTCCATCTGTGTCTGTACACTAACCCAAAAGTCAGTATGGAAATAAACAAAAAAACCAAAGATATTAATCCTATAACTAAGGACGTGTAAGAGGCACATTCTTTTTGCAAAACTTCATATAAACGCTTTGGATTATTTAAGTTTTGCTTTTTATCGGTAGATAATCTGCACGTGTAGAAATGCAAGTTGTTAAATACAATCTTCGTGTTACCCATCCATTGTATGAAATCTTTGGTATCACACGTACACTTTAGTGGATTCCTACTAATATCAATGCTTAAATTTTTGTTATTCTTAATACAGTTTCTAACTGATCCCTTGCTGTTTTATCCAAATACGAAAATCGGTTGTTAGATAGACCTAGAAAATTAAGGTCCTTCATGTGGTCAATCTTGAATATAAGATAATCCAACAAATTACCATCTAAGTATAAACGTCGAACTGAAACTTGTGACTTAAAAAAGTGATATGGTAATGTCGGTATTCTATTTTCTGATAGGTTAATTTCTCTAAGTTGTGGAACATGCTGTAATATTTCACCGTTAAAATCATCAGGCAGAACAAATCCTAAAAGATTATTTTGTAATCGCAGTATCTGTAAATTAGAAGTACACTGAAAGAACACTTTTGATACATTAGAACTCATATTATCAGACAGATCCAGATATGTCAAATGATCTAGGGGACACAATGGACCTATCAAAGAGTAGAACATATTTTGATGACCATCCAGATACTCGATCGTGTTTCCCGACAAATGCATTGGTGGTATTTCGTATCGAATCAAACATTTTCTGTAGACAAATGATTTAAGCCTGTGTGGCAGGGGCACAACATTTGGTTGTAATGACGAAATGTGTTTTTCGACTTCCTCTTCCTCACAATTACTTTCATTTCGGTGGTAGCATTGTTCCTCATGGCTTAAAGGAATGTGAGATTTGAACAATTCGGAAATGTTTACATGTTCAACTGGTACAACCGTGATCTCCGAAAGGTATTCGCCCCATGAAAATTCATTATCGGACATGGATATAGTACGAATTGAACTCGGTAGATGAGGTAATACCCCTTTCTGCACTTTTTGTATCCTATTACTATTAATGTGTATTTCTGTAAGATTTGTTTTCTTCAAGTGTCTAAAATGGGAACGTTTGATCATCGTATTCATCTCAAATGTTTTATGAATTTTATTCAGCTTTAAAATCTTGATAGAGGTGTATATCAAATCGTGGGTTACATTTTCAGCCGCTGAAAATTTAAGGCAAGGATTATAGGACAAGTCCAATATTGAAAGATTCTTCATGAATCGAAAAGTTCCTTTATAGATCCGATTGATTTTACATTCGGAAAGATTGAGATCCTCTATGTTAGGAATAAATTTAAACACATCCTCGGTCAATGTTCTAGCTTCACAGCTACCCGACGTTCCTGACAAGTCAAGATGTTTTAAATGCAAAAGTCGAAATGAAAAACTGTCACTCCCATTTAGCATAAAGTCCATTCTTAATGTTTTGAGAAAAGGAAGAGATTGCAGAGTTGAAACATTGATTCTAGTTTGTTTCGCGTCTAAATATGTCAAAGACTGTAAATAGAAAAATGTGTTAGTTTCTACACTGTCTATTTCATTTTGGCTTACGATCAGCTTTGACAATTTACGCAGTCCATGAAAAGAGAACTTTGACAATGTTTTAATCTTGTTGTGTGACAGATTTAATTCCTTTAGGTTGCCATTGTAACTAAAATGTCTGTTTTGTATTCTTTGTATACGATTGTAGCTTAAATCGATGCTATGTATGTTATCTTTGAAGACTGGAATGGCATGTAACAGTGAATGGGAACATACTGCGTTGTAGTATGGTGTTAGTAAAAAAGAGAAACAAAGACATTTTGATGAAAAGTAACATTTCCTCCCTCTTGCAGCATCTGTATTGACATGGCTGACAGTTAAGTATATAAAAATCAGATTGATCAAGAAGAACATTATTTAAATCTACAAAATATAATTCAAATACTCCAGTACAACCTGTGATGAGGTGAATAAAAAGTAACAGAATACTATATATTTAATTGAAACTAACATATGGTACATTGGATCGTAAAATATTTACCTCTTATATATTAAAATAAATATTGTGTATTGTATATCAGACGGACCACAGTGGCCATGTGTAATGCAAACAGTCTTTAACATATTCATGTGCCATTATCATGTCAAAAACCACTTAAGTCGGTGTCTTATGTCATGCTCATTTCTGAAACTACTTTACTCGGTGTCTTATGTCATAACTAAATGTGACTGGTCTCATGTTAGAAACAACTTTAGTCGGTGTGTTATGTCATAACTTAATGTTATGAGTCTCATGTTAGAAGCAACTTTAGTCGGTGTCTAATGTCATATTTAAATGTTATCAGTGTCTTATGTCATTACTGAATGTTATTGGTTTCATGTTAGAAACTACTTTTGTCGGTGTCTTATGTCATAACAAAATGTTATTGGTCTCATGTGCGAAACCACTTTAATCGGTGTCTTATGCCATCACAAAATGTTATATATCTCATGTTAGAAATCAATTCAGTCGGTCTATTATGCCTTCACTAAATGTTATTAGTCTCATGTTAGAACCCACTTTAGTCGGTATCTTATTAAATAACTAAATGTTATTGCGAGAATTGATGATAGATCTCTTACAGTACTAGTTTATGTTTCATTTGATCCAAATTTCTTAAGACTCAGTGATGATTTATAACTTGACATTTTGTGTAAACTGTATGTTGACATCTAGCTGTCGTTTTGCTTTTTGAATTGTGGGGTTTCTGTCTCGTCGAGCTATATCCGTATCTCCTTTACAATACGTATGTACCGATTGAAAAGAAGAAAAGTAATTGATATTGACAATTCACACCTTACATTTATGTATAAATGTTCTTATGTGATTGTTAGTTTATTTTCATGAATAAAACTCGTACCCTGGGGCTATGTCAATGACAATATCCTTAGGACATTATTTAGAATGGTCTTAGAACGTGTCTAAGACATGTCTTATGATGTAAAACCAGCTATCTTATGACAGTCATAACCATAATTGTCCTACCACCATCCTATTACATTTATTTAAATTTATAAAAATATGTAGAGATGCAAAATGTTGCTAGTATTGATAGAATGTTTAAGCTTCAAAAAAGGCAGCACGAATTATTTCAAAGGAGTATAATAATGTGACATCGTCAAAGATAATTTTTTGATAGCTGCGATGGATGTCATTTCAAATTATTTTGTATATAGAAAAGCAATTTTAGTTCTCAGTGTATTTAGATATGTACATCAGGTTACATGTAGTTCTAGAACAACCACACACGGTACTTTTTTGTTCCAAAATCTACTGAAAAATATAAAGTTTAACGACTTGTTGATATCTTTCATAGAACAATTGTCTACAACAATGTAACACAATTGAATCTTTTGAAAATAACATTCTTCGAATATCTTCGTTAACCTGCCTTAGGACTTAGACGTGTCCTTAGACTGTTACCAACACCAACCATTGGATTACGAGTGTATCGGGATGAAACATTTCTGTGAGCGCTCAACCCTCCCCTAACATGCAACAATAGCGTTACAGCACAGCATACAAACAAACTGTAAAAATCAGTTGGAAAGGGTCTAATCTAATTTTTATGAAATCTGTTTCCAATATTCTGTATTTTTTGGAGTATAAAGTATCATTAACAACATTAGATTCTTAGATGATGATAACGTAAGTCTGGATAAACAACAAAAGCATCATGCGTATATTTGTGAGTGGCCTGATGAAGAGGTAATTTTATTAAACCGTTTGAAAATACATATCTATTTATTTTTTTCGTAATTTTTTCTGTACGTTCATTTATCTCGTAAGTTAAAATAGCAACATTATTATTATTATCATTTTTTTTTATTATTATTGAAAATTATCTAAAGCTATCTTTTTAAGGGTATATTATGTAAAAAATAAGTAACCTTGTTTTCCGATCGACAATTTACGTAAAATTAAATCAGGTGAACCACCTTGGGGATTTTACACAAAAGAAATCTTCATTTTGAAGATGCTCTTTCCTTGCCGGAAACCGTTGAACACTTGCGATATTTATTTTCATTGAATAGGTTTTCTAAAAGTCTGGATACATTGTTAGTTGTGTCTTCATTCATTTCAAATTGATCTGGGTTTTTTCAAATCAAAATATTTGAAAATACAATAAAGGTGAATCTTCTTTGTTTACCACACTCTATTCTACTTTTGAAGTAGACGATTGGGAATGAATTCTAAAATGTCCTAATAAATTAACTCCAATTAACATCGTGTCTTAAACCTTATCGTTGTTGTTTTCATTTGAAAAGACATTATATTTTAAAAGAATATCATAAGCCACAATTTTTTCCTTCTACTGAATGAGACAATACCGGAAAAGCATTTTGAGAGTCGGTATACTAGAATGACAATTATTATTCAAACCACATCGCTTAAATTATTTCAATGAAATATTTTTATCTGCTGAATATATTGAACAGATATATCATGTTAAGGAGGGGTATTTGCGAAAAATACCAGTCGAGAGAATGTTAAATTTCGCGAGCCGTAAGGCGAGGGAAATTCATTCTCAAGACAGGTATTTTTCGCAAATACCCCTCAAGAACATGCTATATCTGTTTAATTACACCGAATGTTAACGTTCAAAAACGCATTGATGATCGTGACGTTACAAGCGTCTAGTCGAATAGAGTATTTTTTGGCAAATACCACGGCAGAGAGGGTAAAAAAGGAATATCCTTTTTGCATATACCCCGGCGGCGTTAAAAAATGAACGATATTCATTTGATAACAGTAAATTGGTGAAAAATACACTGGCTATCAACCAATCAAAAACCAGGATTCTTACATAAGGTGTAATTATGAACAGATATATCATGTTATGGAGGGGTATTTGCGAAAAATACCAGTCAAGGGACGGTGAAATTTCCCAAGCCGCTAGACGAGGGAAATTTGGTCCAAAGACTGGTATTTTTCGCAAATACCCCTCCATAACATGATATATCTGTTTAATTACACCGAATAGATTTTGATTGAAACTGTCTGTACATGTGAAGGGAAATCGTAGTACCGCGGGAATTATACATGTACTTATATGCGTTAGTGCTATCTTTTTGTAACGTCATGGTATCTATATGTGTAAACGTCATTGTTATTCCATCATTAAATCGTTCATTTGTATAGACATTTTTTCCCCCTCTTTATGTCTTACAGTTTTCGGTTTAACTCAATCAATAGTGCTTAACCATGTTGTCGGGATAACGTGAGAAGGTTCCGAATAATTTTGGCGGGAACAGGCTCGCGAGGGTAAAAAAAGGAATATCCAAAATGGCAAATACCACGGCAGAGAGGGGAATTTGAGGCAAATTCACCGGCAGTGGTGAAAAAACGGGCAAATTCGTTTGAAATGAGGAAAAAATGTTAGAATATGCGAAAAATACACTGGCTAACAACCAATCAAAATCCGGCATTCTTATATAAGGTGTAATTATAATCAAAATATTTTGGGTAAAGATATTTGACAAAATATTTGGAAATTAAAAATCTAATTCGAACGTTTAATTATGAGCTGATGTAACCAAGGAGGACCGAAAGTATAGTCAAACCCGGACAAGAAATCTGAGCTATGCACGAGGGATATGAAAATATATAATACATATGACCTATAGTTGTTAACTTCGATGTCATTTGGTCTCTAGTGGAGACTTGTCTCATTGGCTATCATACCACATCTTCGTTTTTATATGTAGCTTTATTTCATCTGGATTTCCCCGTTTCGGGATACATGGTTAGTATGTAAAAATATCTGAGCCATTCTGATTCATCTGGTTTTTTTTAATTAACAATGTATATTTACTACCGAAGGAAAGGACTATTTCCTATTTATATAGATTATTATATTTTTATCAAGAAACATATTAATTGTAATAAATTGTCATATGACTTATCTTAAGTTGGTCGGAATACTGTTTACACTTTGGGGTGGGGGTTTCCAGATGGTAAAAGATACATACAATGAAAATCGGTATATTCGGACTTTATTTCTACATGTTTAAAAGAAGATAGATATAAGGTGTTTTTTTTTCAAATAATGAACGCGATATTTAACTTTTACTTGTCCACTAAATTGATTCATACCTTAAACTAACTTTGACCTGAAATGTTACTATTTTGTGTGTTGCATTGGATATGTACTACCCGAGAATGCCTATTCGATAAAGAATGCCCATTTCTGATTTTTATCGTCAGCTGTGTTATATGTCTATGGTGTATATTTACACAGCTTCTGGATCCCAATTTGTCAATTGAACATATTATGTCTGTTAAGGTTGCTCACCCAATTTTGTCAATTTATAACGGAACTTTAAATAACTGTCATACAAGTGGGAGGTTAGGCTAGCTATAAAAACAAGGTTTAAACCACCATTTTCTTCAGAAAATGCCTGTCTCAAGTCAGGAATATGACAGTTGTTTCGACTCGTTCCATTGATTGATAAAGTTTAACGATTGATTTTGTCAGTTTTTATGGACTTGCCCCTTTGTCTACAACATTTTAAAAAAACGTCAGTTTTTCAAATATTTGTCTGTCTATTGTTCAAAACGGTTTGTAGCACTCTATGTGTTTTGATAGCCTTGTCGTTGGGTTGCTGTATCATTGACGAATACTCCACACCTTAATTTATTCACATCCGTAAAAATGTTCTGACTTTCTGTTTGATATCAGTCATAATTTATCTATTAAACATGAGGAATATTCCGAACTCCAATTTCTTGCCAAAAAAAAACAGATTGACATTCAATAAGATTATATTTCTTATATTTATCAAATGCAAAGCCATATATGAATACAATAAATAAAAAAACAACCCGAAAAATTAAATGAGGTATAAGGTGATATTCACAAGCCTTAATTATTTTATTCATACATCAGGTATATAATATACAAGCAAAGGAGTGAAGATACACCGAATGACAAGTCAAGATTAAGAAAATAAGACGTTTGTTTTCTAAATTTAGTGCGTCCCTAGCGCCTTTCTGGATTTATCTTTATCAGGAATTTTCCATCCCAAAACGAGTCAAAACTTGTAGTCATGCCCAAATGCCCGTGGACATATGGAGTCTGTGGCGGTATGAAACGTGTCAGTTAAGAGATGACAAATTCAAACAATATAATTTAGAGGATCAATTATTTATATCGACCGTAGTGCTTATCGTGTGGTAATGTCAATCTTTCTTTCTCACATAGGTTTCCTGGTGATAAGGTTAATCTTTCTTTCTCACACATGTACAGCCTTCCTGGTGATAACTTCAATCTATCGTTCTCACACAACCTTCCTCGTGATAAGGTCAATCTTTCTTTCCCACACAGCCTTCCTGGTGAAAAAATCAATCTATTTTTCTCATACAGCATTCCTGGTGATATGGTGAATTTTTCTTTCTCACACAGCCTTCCTGGTGATGAGGTCAATCTTTCTTTCTCACACAGCCGTCCTGGTGATCAGGTCATTCTTTCTTTCATACAAGCCTTCCTGGTGATAAGGTCAATCTTTCTTTCTCACACAGCCTTCTTGGTGATAGGTCAATCTTTCTTTCTCACACAGTCTTCTTGGTGATAAGGTTAATCTTTCTTTCTCATACAGCCTTCCTAGTGATAAGGTCAATCTTTCTTTCCCACACAGCCTTCCTGGTGAAAAAAATCAATCTATTTTTCTCATACAGCATTCCTGGTGATATGGTGAATCTTTCTTTCTCACACAGCCTTCCTGGTGATGAGGTCAATCTTTCTTTCTCACACAGCCGTCCTGGTGATAAGGTCATTCTTTCTTTCATACAAGCCTTCCTGGTGATGAGGTAAATCTTTCTTTCTCACACAGCCTTTCTGGTGATACGTCCAACCTTTTTTTCTCACATAGGTTTCCTGGTGATAAAGTCAATCTTTCTTTCTCACACAGCCTTCCTGGTGATAAGGTCAAACTTTCTTTTTCACACAGCCGTCTTGGTGATAAGGTCAATTTTTCTTTCTCACACAGTCTTCTTGGTGATAAGGTTAATCTTTCTTTCTCATACAGCCTTCCTGGTGATAAGGTCAATCTTTCTTTGTCACACAGCCTTCCTGGTGAAAAAATCAATCTATATTTCTCACACAGCATTTCTGGTGATGTGGTGAATCTTTCTTTCTCAACAGCTTTCCTGGTGATGAGGTCAATCTTTCTTTCTCACACAGCCGTCCTGGGGATAAGGTCATTCTTTCTTTCTTACACAGCCTTCCTGGTGATAAGGCCAATCTTTTTTTCTCACATAGGTTTCCTGGTGATAAGGTCAACCTTTTTTTCTCACACAGCCTTCCTGGTGATAAGGTCAATCTTTCATTCTCACACAGCCTTTTTGGTGATAAGGTCAATCTTTCTTTCTCACACAGTCTTCTTGGTGATAAGGTCAATCTTTCTTTCTCACACAGCCTTCCTAATGATAAGGTCAATCTTTCTTTCTCACACAGCCTTCTTGGTAAAAGGACAATCTTTTTTTCTCATACAGTCTTCTTAGTGATGAGGTCAATCTTTCTTTCTCACACAGTCTTCCTGGTGATAAGGTCAATCTTTCTTTCTCACACAGCCTTCCTGGTGATAACGTCAATCTTTCTTTCTCATATAACCTTCCTGGTAATAAGATCAATCATTCTTTCTCACACATCCTTCATGGTGGTAAGGTCAATCTTTCTTTCTCAAACAGCCTTCCTGGTAATAAGACCAATCATTCTCTCTCACACAGCCTTTCTGGTGGTACGGTTAATCTTTCTTTCTTACACAGCCTTCCTGGGAGTAAGACCAATCATTCTTTCTCACACAGCCTTCATGGTTATGAGTTCAATCTTTCTTTCTCGCACAGCCTTCCTGGTGATAAGATCAATCTTTCTTTCTCACACAGCCTTCTTGGTGATAATATCAATCTTTCCTTCTCACACAGCCTTCCTGGTGATAGGTCAATCTTTCTTTCTCACACAGCCTTCCTAGTGATAAGGTCAATCTTTCTTTCTCACAGTCTTCTTGGTGATAAGGTTAATCTTTCTTTCTCATACAGCCTTCCTGGTGATAAGGTCAATCTTTCTTTCCCGCACAGCCTTTCTGGTGAAAAAATCAATCTATTTTTCTCACACAGCATTCCTGGTGATATGGTGAATCTTTCTTTCTCAACAGCCTTCCTGGTGATGACATCAATCTTTCTTTCTCACACAGCCGTCCTGGTGATAAGGTCATTCTTTCTTTCTCACACAGCCTTCCTGGTCATATAGTCAATCTTTCTCTTTCACACAGCCTTCCTCGTGATAAGGCCAATCTTTTTTTCTCACATAGGTTTCCTGGTGATAAGGTCGACCTTTTTTTCTCACACAGCCTTCCTGGTGATAAGGTCAATCTTTTCATCTCACACAGTCTTCTTGGTGATAAGGTCAATCTTTCTTTCTCACACAGCCTTCCTGGTGATAAGGTCAAACTTTCTTTTTCACACAGCCGTCTTGGTGATAAGGTCAATTTTTCTTTCTCACACAGTCTTCTTGGTGATAAGGTTAATCTTTCTTTCTCATACAGCCTTCCTGGTGATAAGGTCAATCTTTCTTTGTCACACAGCCTTCTTGGTGAAAAAATCAATCTATATTTCTCACACAGCATTTCTGGTGATGTGGTGAATCTTTCTTTCTCAACAGCTTTCCTGGTGATGAGGTCAATCTTTCTTTCTCACACAGCCGTCCTGGGGATAAGGTCATTCTTTCTTTCTTACACAGCCTTCCTGGTGATAAGGCCAATCTTTTTTTCTCACATAGGTTTCCTGGTGATAAGGTCAACCTTTTTTTCTCACACAGCCTTCCTGGTGATAAGGTCAATCTTTCATTCTCACACAGCCTTTTTGGTGATAAGGTCAATCTTTCTTTCTCACACAGTCTTCTTGGTGATAAGGTCAATCTTTCTTTCTCACACAGCCTTCCTGGTGATAAGGTCAATCTTTCTTTCTCACACAGCCTTCTTGGTAAAAGGACAATCTTTCTTTCTCACACAGTCTTCTTAGTGATGAGGTCAATCTTTCTTTCTCACACAGTCTTCCTGGTGATAAGGTCAATCTCTCTTTCTCACACAGCCGTGTTGGTGATAAGGTCAATTTTTCTTTCTCACACAGTCTTCTTGGTGATAAGGTTAATCTTTCTTTCTCATACAGCCTTCCTAGTGATAAGGTCAATCTTTCTTTGTCACACAGCCTTCCTGGTGAAAAAATCAATCTATATTTCTCACACAGCCTTCCTGGTGATAAGGTCAAACTTTCTTTTTCACACAGCCGTCTTGGTGATAAGGTCAATTTTTCTTTCTCACACAGTCTTCTTGGTGATAAGGTTAATCTTTCTTTCTCACACAGTCTTCTTGGTGATAAGGTTAATCTTTCTTTCTCATACAGCCTTCCTAGTGATAAGGTCAATCTTTCTTTGTCACACAGCCTTCCTGGTGAAAAAATCAATCTTTCTTTCTCACACAGCCTTCCTCGTGATAAGGTCAATCTTTCTTTCTCACACAGCCTTCCTGGTGAAAAAATCAATCTTTCTTTCTCACACAGCCTTCCTCGTGATAAGGTCAATCTTTCTTTCTCATACAGCCTTCCTGGTGATAAGATCAATCTTTCTGTCTCACACAGCCTTCCTGGTGATAAGGTCAATCTTTCTTTCTCACACAGCCTTCCTGGTGATAAGGTCAATCTTTCTTTCCCACATAGCCTTCCTGGTGATAAGACCAATCTTTCTTTCCCACACAGCCTTCCTGGTGATAAGGTCAATCTTTCTTTGTCACACAACCTTCTTGGTGATAAGGTCAATCTTTCTTTCTCACACAGCCTTCCTGGTGATAAGATCAATAGTTCTTTCTCACACAGCCTTTCTGGTGATAAGGTCAATCTTTCTTTCTCACACAGCCGTCCTGGTAATAAGGTCAATCATTCTTTCTCACACAGTCTTCCTGGTGGTAAGGTCAATATTTCTTTCTCACACAGCCTTCCTAGTAATAAGGTCAATCATTCTTTCTCACACAGTCTTCCTGGTGGTAAGGTCAATATTTCTTTCACACACAGCCTTCCTGGTGATAAGGTCAATCAGTATTTTTCATAACCTTCCTTGAATACATTTTAGTTATAAGACTATACATAATCTTCCGATTATTTCTTTAATTTTCTTATGACGGATGTCAAAAAATGAACCCAAGTCAACAAGGCCAGTTCACTCATTAAATCGAAATTGAAAGCTCGTGTATTCTAACTTGTGAATACGTGATTTTGCCATAATTAACGCAAGCTCTAGCAAACTTTTCAAATATACATTATCAATCAGACAAGGGAACGCCATATTATAGATAATAAAAAACTCCCTTAAAAAATTAAAAGAAAAAAGAATCACATTAGAAAACCACTTTTGCATATTCTTAAATGTTAATTTAAAAACAATTCCTTTTCTTTATGTATGAAGAACATTGTGACGAAGTGGAAAACCCCCTCCCCCTCCTCTTTTCACTGAGCCAGTGCTAAGTATAAAAGTCATTGATACAGCTTTAGGTTCATCAAAACAACGTTCAATTGTAGGCCTTTGGCAATATAAAAGTATACAGGCGTCTATGCCAAAACTTCATTCAGTTTTTTCCAGAAAGCTGTGTCTCCATATTCGTCGTTAGGGTATTCAATGTACGATTGTGACTGTACACGTTCTAAAACAAGTAATGGCAAACTTCTCGGCGACATTTGTTGCAGAAAAACAAGGAATAAAATGTTTTCTCTGTTTCTAGAATAAATATTTTCTACTCTTGCCATGTTATATTCGAACATACACCAATATGAATCGAAATAGTTTTGTGACATTATGATGACAATTTTACGACTGTCGTGAATAGCAGAAGTTATATTTTCTGCAATGTCACGTCCCGGGAGAAAATCTCTTTGATGAATGCATAAATTTAATCCGGCATCATTCTCCAGTTTTTGAAGAAGTTGTCCATGGACAAATGATCGATCATTATTTTCGTATGAAACAAAAGAATCATACGTGTATATCTTCTTCTCGTTAGTCTTTTTCTTAGTTTCAAGATATCTTATTTTAACCATGTAGTACATATATTGAATTCTCCATCTGTGTTTGTACACTAACCCAAAAGTCAGTATGGAAATAAACAAAAAAACAATGATATTAATCCTATAACTAAGGACGTGTAAGAGGCACATTCTTTTTGCAAAACTTCATATAAACGCTTTGGATTATTTAAGTTTTGCTTTTTATCGGTTGATAATCTGCACGTGTAGAAATGCAGGTTGTAAAATAGAATCTTCGTGTTTCCCATCCATTGTATGAAATCTTTGGTATCACACGTACACTTTAGTGGATTTCCACTAATATCAATGCTTAAATTTTTGTTATTCTTAAAAGCAGTTTCTAACTGATCCCTTGCTGTTTTATCCAAAAACGAAAACCGGTTGTTAGATAGACCTAGAAAATTAAGGTCCTTCATATGTTCAATCTTGAATATGAGATAATCTAACAAATTACCTTCTAAATATAAACGTCGAACTGAAACTTGTGACTTAAAAAAGTGATATGGTAATGTCGGTATTCTATTATCTGATAGTTTAAGTTCTTTAAGTTTTGGAACATGTTGTAATACTTCACCTTTAACATCATCAGGCAGAACAAATCCTAAAAGATTATTTTGTAATCTCAGTATCTGTAAATTAGGGGTATATTGGAAACAAACTTTTGACACATTAGAACACATATTATCAGACAAATCCAGACACGTAACATGATTTAGGGGACACAATGGACCTATCAAAGAGTAGAGTATATTTTGATAACCATCCAGATACTCGACACATTCATTGGTGGTATTTCGTATCGAATCAAACATTTTCTATGGACAAATGGTTTACACCTATATAGCAAAGGAACAAAATTTGCTTGTAATGACAAAATGTGTTTTTCAACTTTCTCTTCCTCACAATTACTTACATTTCGGTGGTCGCATTGTTCCTCGTGGATTGAAAGAATGCGAGTTTGAATAATTCGGAAATGTTTACATGTTCAATTGTTACAACTACGATCGATATCCGAAAGATAATCGCCACATGAAAATTCATTATCGGACATGGATATAGTACGAATTAAACGCGGTAGATAAAGTAGCGTCCCTTTCTGCACTTTTTGTATCCTACTACTTTCTGAAATGTGAACGTCTGATCATCGTATTCATCTCAAATGTTTTATGAATTTTATTCACTTTCAAAATCTTAATAGTGGTGTATAGCAAATCGTGGGTTAAATTTTTAGCCGCTGAAAATTTAAGGCAAGGATTATAAGATAAGTCCAATATTGAAATATTTTTCCTTATAGATCCAATTGATTTAACATGCGGAAAGATTGAGATCCTCTATGTTACGAATAAATTTGAACACATCTACGTTCAACGTTCTAGCGTCAAATCTACCCGACGTTCCTGACAAGTCAAGATGTTTTAAATGCAAAAGTCTAAATGACAAACTGTCACTCCCATTTAGTATAAAGTCCTTTCCAAATGTTTTCAGAAACGGAAGAGATTGCAGAGTTGAAAACATTTATTTTAGTTTGTTTCGCGTCTAAATATGTCGAACACTGTAAATAGAAAAAATCGTAATGGTTCCGCGGAACCCTGTGTCTCGCCTACGAATGCTGCTGTCAGTGTAAAAGTGTAATGTTGACTTAAAAAGTGAGTCCATTTATCAGTAAAATACAGAATTTTTTTTATAAATTCAAACTTTGTCTTAAGATGCTTTTTCTTGGTCTTGAAGTTTAGCTTCTGCCCAAGTTTCATAACAATCCATGAAGGTTTAGAAACTTATCATGTCAAAAAAATTTTATTTCAGACTGTCTGTAAATGTTAACTGTAAAAAACTAATTAGACCATCTACCGGTGTCAAATAAGTGACAGTAAAGAAAAATAATGAATAATAAATGAATATGCATTTTACAACGGCTTAATAGAATTAGTCATCATTAGGCCACTCACAAATACATGCACGTCGCTCTTGTTGTTTATCAAACATCATCATCATCATCATCATCATCATCATTTTATATTTTTTTTTAATTTATAAATCATACTTTATACTACAAAAAATAAGAATTTTTTCTGGATGATGGAAAATGCACATTTATTTAATTTTCATTATTTTTCTTTACTGTCATTTATTTCGTAAATTTAAAGGGCAAAACGTTCTTATTATTATCATTATTATTATTATTATTATTATTATTATTATTATTATCATCATTATTGTTGTTATTATTCTTATCATTCTTATCGATACTATTATTATAATTATTAGTGTCATTATTATTATTTTCCTTATTATTATTATTATTATTATTATTATTATTATTATTATTATTATAATTGTTGTTGTCATTATCATTATTATCCTTATTACAATTATCATCATCATCATCATCATCATCATCATCATCATCATCATCATCATCATCATCATCATCATCATCATCCTCATCATCATCATTATTATTGTTATCACTATAAATTGTCTAAAACTGTCCTATTTTTATAAACTTTGGTTTTAGTGAACATCATTCGTGCGATTAGGGGCATCGTCACTTCCTTTCCATGTTGAGCGAGGGTTGAAAAAATATGATGCTATATTGCACGAATTATTCGGCAAATTAAATTCTTATATTTGATAATCAGCACTGCTGTCAGTAGGGAATTGTGATTAATTAAGTACCTACGACACAAACATTATACTAGTTTTTCCTGCATAATGACGATCACGAAGAAGCTTGATGAACTTTGATAGTGGAGGGATACAGGTGGTCCCCTCTATCTGGTTAATAAAGTCATAAAGGCGCGCATAATTGACGAACTTTTCCGGTGAAGGACATTACTCGAAAGTGGTCTATTAGAAAATATAAATTAAAAAATAATTTACCTTGTTCTCCGATCGAAAATTTACGTAAAATAATAGGAATTTGACGATCATGGAAGGATTTTGCGAAAACACATCTTCCTTTTGGAGATGCTTTTTCCTTGCCGGAAACCGTTGAGCACTTGAGATTTATTTTCATTGAAAAAGGTTTATAAAAGTCTTCATACGTATCTAGTCGTGTCCTCGTTCATTTCAAATTGATCTATTTTCTTTTTCAAATTAAAATATCTAAAACACAAATGAAGGTGAATATTCTTTGTTTACCACTTACTAGTCTACTATTGATGGGAAACGATTGGGAATGAATTCTAAAATGTCCAAATAGACTTATTATAAAATAACTCCAAATAACATTGTGTTTTATTGTGAATTGATTATTTGCTTGAGTAGTAAGCTTACTTTTATTTTGTAGATTTTCATATTGGTGAAATGTATACCATGTTTTGTGTGGTCTTTTTTTTCCATTTTCATTTGGTTGATGTTTTAATCAATAAAAACATTTTATTAATACATCCCTTAAAAAGCTCACAAAATATTCCATTATTATATTAAGGTACACGGTAGGTGTAACAAATCTTATATTAGCCCCCTCATGTTTTTTCACGCGATGAATATAATGTTTTACAAAAGAATTTTCCCTATGCTTTTAGCCAATGAGAATACCGGAAATTTATAGTCATATACTAAACCAATGTGTGATCTTGAATGCTAATTTTTATACTTGTATCATTTGGTAAACAACAAAGGAGCTTAATGACACCACTTATTTGTTACTATTGAGTATAGCATTTTTTAGAACTGTAAATTCCACAACTCTTATTATACGGCTTGAGCTTAAAAGATGAAAACTCGTTTGCTTTGACGAGAACGTCCGGACATATTTCTCTTGTTTACCGAATTGTTAGTCTTGTCGAGTATATTTTCGTAAACATTATCATTCGTAATGGCTTCAGACGATTGAACTTCCATGAACGGACATCCGTTTCAATCACAGGCTCTTTGGTATAGGATTTGGATGAAAAAAATCATTATTTGCACTAAATATTCAATTTTAATACTTATAGCTACTGGGTTTATCTTACCTTTAATTGGTGAATTCATCGACTCTGATACAATCCATTATTAAAAATTACTATCCATTCTTAAAATACAACAAGACAGCTAAATCGATGCCATTTTGTTTTAAACTTCGAATTATGTGGTCAATTAAGATCGGAGTCGAGCGGTCGCGAACGGGGTTCGACTTCACAACGACAGTGTTTACAGACTAATGATTTCTGTAGATCATCATCAAAGTAAACTACCTAGACCACTCGGCTTCAGAGGCTCGCCACCGAGGACCCCGGTCGTAAAATTTAGCCATGCATCGTCCATAAACTCTTTAGCCTTAGGGTATAAATACAAAAACAACTGTTCACGTTAGTAAAATTCCTGGTATAAAATGGCGAGCATACTTATTTCGGGTTGTATAAACCCGTTTTACTGTATATGGAAACATTTGTTTTGTAATGATTATTTATCGTTGTTCTTTCTGATTGTTTTCTTTCTTTATTATTTTTTTTTTTATTTCTTTATCTTTTTTTTCATAATTGTGAAATTATGAAATACAAAATTACAACTTTTATAATACATTTCGAACCCACATTGAAATAGTCTCTATAGACTCTACTAATTTGATTTGTATTATTATTGTTCAGTATTACTTATGAAAATGACAAATAAATTAAATGAAAATACAAGACAATCAGGCAAATGGATAAAACTTCGATTACAAAAGATTTATTAATTTGACACTTGTTATCTCTTTGTTTTGAAGCAATTTCTGATTCCAATCAAACCCGTGCGTGACGTCACAATTAAATTATGGCCAAATTTGCAACCTCAACGACAGCGGATATCAAATTTGATACTACTGTTGGTGTTACTCGATAGGAAATTTAAAAAAAATCATTCTAAAAGTAAATCAACATGTATTTGTACACTTTATTAGAGAAGCGGTTGATTTTGTAGAACATTTTTGCTTTATAATATCAACATGGCTGGCTTTTGCACGCGTCTTATAAGTCCGCTTCGAAATACAAAAATCGTTCTGAGTTTGCCTATTTAATATAGAATTGAAATAATTTTCATGTCATGCTTTATGCTCATTTTAACACCGATACTAATTTTATTTATAAACCTATATATGTTTATATATAGAAAATTCTAATATGACGTTCTTCGAACGTTTGGAGTACACACCCGTGGTAAAATCCGAATATATTGTGTCAGCTGACCAGTCTACTATTTATCTCTCAAACGTTTTTTTTATACTTCTGAAGTATTTCTTATGGTAAATTAATAACTCCTTTTGTCTAATATAGAATTATTACCATGGTAACACGTTTATTCTTTTTGTCTTATTTGTCATTCATATTTATTTGTATTTCAATTGTGAAATAGCGAATATAAGTTAAGATTGCATAATGAAAAAACATACCCCATAAACTTACTTTCTTCTACTTAATGATCTGCTCCAAATACCTCTCATTACTAAAACAATTAAATAGAAATGTGTAAGGGAAATTACCTTTGTATTGTTTAAAATATTTAAAGTTCTTTCATTATTTATTAACTCCACTTAAAGCATGTTTGTGCATGTACTCGACACACGAGTTTAAGGAAGGATAGTTAATAATCTGCACTTTATATTTGTGTCCCCTTTTCTGTCTTTTAACACATTGCATATCCTGTTAGCCTTTCAGCAGTTTTATTTACAATACATTGTTTTTATTTATTGAGGAATTGATTTATTTTTGGATATTTATTTGAAAGTATACAGGAAAACAATATAGAAAGGTTAGAATAATTTCAGGTTTAAAATAAAAATGCATCTGTTAAAAGGAATGTTTCAGGTATATCAATATTGTAATAATAAACATGTATTTTAATAAAAAACCAAAACATTTTTTATTCACTAAGCAGTAAAAGAGCAATTAAATTTTTGATTGATCATTGTCTTCTCATTGTCAAGTAGCGAAGGCTTAATGCACGTCTATAATACTTAAGGAACGATTTTTCCGGTTGTTAGGGAAAACGAGTGGCTAAAACTAAAAGATATATAGTATTTTTGTGCAGGTTGTTCTCGTTGGTCTCGCATCGAAACTGTTACAAACATAAACATTTAGAGCGTTTATCTACAAATGCATTTTGTACGCTCTTCTAAAATTCAAAAATCCCAACCATAGAATATTTCAGAATCCTTAACGTTACAAACTAGGGGGCGTTGTGTTTTACCGCGGTTTATTCTGCTACTCTCATTGTACTTCATTTGTATTCCATCTATCAAGAATTATAAATGATTGATACCTTATATTATTAGTGTTGTCTCTTTTAACTTTTATAGACTGGAGAGAACATTCAATGTCCGTGATATGGTTTATGAATGGTCTTAGATAAACGCAAACGAACATTGTTCAAATCAAGAGAATATTATATAAACTAAAATTAAGAAGAAAAAAGAATGACTCGGCTGTATTGATAAATATCGATTTAAGATAAAATGAAAACAACTCTTTATAAATTGAATGCGTCCAAAGCGCTTTTCTGGATTTACCGTTCATCAAGAATAACTTTAACGGTACCAATGTTATTGCACCAGATGCGCATACCAATAATAAACGTCTGATCAGTGATGCTCGAAGACAAAATATTTGAAAATCCAAAACGTATTCAAAGCCGAAGATTTTAAAGCAAAAAATGTATATAAACCGAAACAGTTGAAGAGCTATGTGACCAAATGAACCCCAAAAATAGCCAAATCAATCTCAGGTCAACGTTGCCGGAGGAATTTGAAACCTTAGCTTCTTTATAATTTCTATAGAATTTTAGACAGGTTTGTTATAAATCATAACAGTACCAAAGTACTGACTACTATGCTGATGATACCATCGGGGACTGATAGTCCACCAGCAACGGTATCGACCCAGTGCTGTAAAATTGAAAATGACACTTTATAATGTTCATGCGGGCGAAGCGCTTTTCTGGATTAAACTTCATTAGGAACGCTCAAAGCCGAATATTCGAAAGCCAAGGATGTGTAAGAACCAAAACAGTTGAAGAGCTTCATGACCAAAAGGACCTAAACAAAATAGCCAAATCAATATTAGGTCAACTGTGCCTGAGGGAGTTGACACCTTATAAGAATAAGGAGATGAGGTATGATTGCCAATGAGACAACTATCCACCAAAGTTTAAATGAAGTGGATGTAAGCAGTTGAAGGCAACAATACGGCTTTCAACAATGAGAAAAACTCATACTGTATAGTCGGCTATAAAAGGCCCCGACATGAAAAATATGAAACAATTCAATTGAGAAAACAAACGGACTAATTTATAACAAAACAATTTACGAACAACAAATATGACAGACATTAACCATCGACAACCACTGAACTACAGGCTCCTGACTTGGGACAGGCACATAATGAATGTGGCGAGGTTAAACATGTTTGTGAGCGCTCAACCCTCCCCTAACCTAGGACAGTGGTGTAACAACACAACATAAGAACAAACTATGAAAATCAGTTGAAAAAGGCTTAACTCATCAGATCGATACAAAGCAGAAAAACATCAAACAAAAACACAGACCGTACACATCCTTGTCTTTGGTGAATACCTTTCTTCATTGAAAAATATTGGCTACTACTCGTCGAATCAAATTGCTTGATTTTCCTTCTTCTAAGTTGCATAATTCATACTTTTCCGTGTACTAATTATATAAGTAAATATGTATGAATTTCGTTGTATCATTATCATTATATTATGAACAATAAGTGCAACCTGCCATTTTGGAATAACATTTTGTGTCACAAATTTAAACAGTGCATGTAATTAGTTTTCACAGTGATATTGATCATATCCTTCTATTAAAATGATTGTTTTCAAAAATAGTTTTCAAAAACAAGATACTATCATTTTTTTTTTTTTTTTTTAAACACCTTGGTCACAGTACAATACAATTAGATAGTATTGTGCTCATCCATGCAGTTACCTTGTACACAAAAAGTATGTAATATAAAACTTTGTTACAGAAAATTCAAGCTATTTGATTTGACGAGGAGTTGTAAATACACTCAAAAGAAACAAAGAACATAATGTCACACAATGATGGCGATCATTTTGTTAACGTTCTTGAGGAACCTGATTCTTTTCATCATGAATTGAAGCACTGTGATGGCGAATTGATTGATTGAGGTTTGCTTCTTCCTGCCTCAGTACCACAAGGCTATATCTGAAGGAAATACACCACCTATGTCTATATTTTAATATATTTACAAAACATTTGTTTCATTTTGAAAATAAAAAACCGTTTCCCAAACATAATTCTTACAATTGATTTTTAATGCCTATGTGCTAGATTATGTATGGACCACAAATATTTATACATTGTATTTTGATAAATTAACATACTTTAGTTTTATTGTGAGATATATTTTTTAAATAATGTAGAACGCAAAATGCCACTCAACTAGCAATGCCTGCTTTTGGTCAATTCATTTTGTCATTCTAACTTAAAGAAGAAGATATATTTTTATCTCAATACAAACCTTTATTAACCCATAAGGGTCGAGTAATAACAAATACAATACATACATACAAGAATACAACAAATAAACAATTATCTTGATACACAAGTGTCAGTTTAGATTGACTACAGTAAATATACATCCCTATCCCAGCAGGTTTTTTTTCATTCAGGAGTCAAGTTCCTAATTCGTCGTGTTTGCCGCTATGTTTATAAACAAAATATTTGGAAAATCACTGTCACAAACTGAACAAATATCGCAGCTATGATACTAGCAAATTTACATTTCATAAAGTTAGTAGATAAACTTCTCTAAACGCCTTGAAACAAGTCTTCAGCAAATTCAAATATCAATAGACAAATTATAAAATTACTCGAGTTGTGAATGTGTTCTGAATTGGATAGTCAATTGAAATGCATATACTATGAAATTATTAAATATAGGCTATACAAGTCTAGTGATATGTTTGGGGATTTTGTAATAACATATATATATAAGACATTAGATTACACAGCACAGTAAGATGAAATATTTTGGTGACGAATGATCCTAGTGTATGCAAAAGAGATACCAAAGGGATATTCAAATGTACTTATAGTTCAAAATCAATAAAATTGAAAATTTGCGTTTCATCGATATTTTATTCAACATATAATATGTCCCTCTATACATCAAATACTACTTGTATAATAAGTCTTAATTTTTACTAACACCCGCATTAATAGCTCCATAAGTTAACATTGAACATCTTACTAGATTTTGTCATACTAAATCAAATAAGGATGTTCCAATTTAGTTAATCTCAGCTCAAAGTATTTTACTTGCTGATATAAGGTTAAGACGTCCCGTCTTCAAGAGTTTTATTTTGATTTAAGTACATTCCTATAATAACTTTCATTTCGTACGGTCGAGACCTAGAGTTTGGAAGTTCATATATATAGAACGTAATGAAAACGCAAACCAAAAGGATCTGAAACTATTGAAGGCCATTTTTTCCTTAATCTTGGAAATACCAAAAATCAAGCATCAGTGGAGTAAAATATTATTTAGTAGTTGCTCTGCTTTCAGAAAATATAGATCCGCTCACAAAACTTTAACACCTTATAGTATATTTCAAAACGTGACGTCATAAACGTAAATCACCGGGAATGGTCAATCTATTGTCCATATGACGTCAGTGGCAAGCAAAAACTGGTTTGTGTTCAATATCATAGCAGCAAGCATAGCCGCTATGCCCTAGTTATATATCTATGTTGAGCGACATGCTACTTAGATCTGCATAGCTAGCTCGCTTTCAAAAATGTGTCGATAATCGATTGCAAATTATTCTGCTGAATGGGAATACTCTTTTTTCTGCTATAACATTGTGTAAATCTTTGTACAAATATTGTACGCTTGCCAGAACCTAAAGAAATATATTTTTGATGAAATCAAACAAAATTTAATTTTAGACCCTTTGGACCTCAATGGACCCCAACATCCAAAATCTAAATACAGTTAGATTCAGCATTTTATCAAAATAATAAATAACCCAAAGATTTTAATTTTGATGAAATCAAACATAGTTTTATTTTGGACCCTTTTGACCTCGATGTGGGGCAATTTGAGAACGGGGCCCAAATCCAAAATCTCTATACATGGTTGGATTCAGCATAGCAAAGAACGCCATCTTTAATTTGTTGAAATCAAGCAAAGTTTAATTTTGGACCCTGATTTGGACCAACTTGAAAAATGTGCCCAAAATCAGAAACTTTGATACACCGTTAAATTTTGCATATCAAATACCCCTAAGATTTTGATCAAACAAAGTTTGATTTTGAACCCTTTGGAAAAACCTTCTTTTTGGTCCCAAATTTCAAATTTCTAAATAGTCAGGGCTGTAACCCCCAAAATTATTCCCAACTTTCGGAAATTCATTTTGTGGTATGGAACATTTGTTACAATTTCATAGTGATCCCTACACTAATACACAATTTATTGTTTAGAAACCAGAAACATTCTTATTTTTGGCCCCTCATTTCTACACAAATAGGTCCACAACCCCCAAAATCAATTCCAACCTTCCTTTTGAGGTATGATATTTTTTTTCAGATTAATTCAATTATATTCAAGTTATTTTCAAGTGTGAAATGTAGGTCAGAGTGATCAAAATGATACTGATTTTTACATAGTCTAATGTTAAGCTTAATTCTGTAATTTTGCCATCATACAAACAAATAATCAATGTGCCAAAAGATTTTGTTAACTTATGAATATGATTTAGGTATTAGGGTAGAAGTAAACATAGACTTTAAATCATTCAGGTGACCTCATTTTCAGTTTTATAACAAAAAGAACAGCACTATACAAATGTATGTTAGGTTGAAGTATACAGATTTTTATTTAGAACACTTTTATAACTTGGTGCAAGTAGGCATGTGTCAAAAAACTTATTACTTCTAAAAAATCCATGTACAAATTCTACTTTGCACAATCTTACAACTTTTACACAACAAAATATATTACAGAAACCAAAATATTTTTTTACCAAACAAAATTTGTTCTCTTAATTTTCTGAGGTAATAAACTAACCTCCCCCTTTTCCCTTATGAAACAACTTTTTTTCCTCAAGAAATTATCAAATAATTTATTTAGGAAAAAAACCTTACACCCATGATGTATTGAATATTCAACATTTATTGAAATACCGTGTCCTTATTAAATACAAGTACTGGACCCCATCCCCCTTTTACTGCATGTATTTTTAAAGCTTGGTGTAAATGCTCTTTTGTTAATATATTATATATTTATATACATAAATAATTGTTACCAGAAAGCTACATGGAACATATTTTGTTTTGTTTCTGTTTCTTTTTCAATTTTTCAATTAATAACTATAGGCCTTAAAAACTATTCTTTTTCTGTATTCATAATTTTCCTCCAAATTTCATCTTTACACTCTCTAGATTTTACTTATTCATTTTTGACTCTCTAGACTTATCATGGTCGCCGTTCTATGCAAGTAATCTAGGATTAAAACTTTAAACACAAGATGAATAAATATATCCCATATATTTTCTGTTTTCTAAAATTTAACCAATAAAAAAAACAGTGATATGTTATCTTGTGTATTGCAGGTAAGGAGTACTCTAAGGGTAAATACAATGCATACCATCTGAAAGAAAACATTTCACGAATCGAATGGGGTATGGAACAAGAAATTTGAGAATGAATTGACAGCAAAATAAGGTTTTGAAGCGGAGAGGTGAAAAAATTGTTGGGTACCTTCTGCTAAATATACGTTGATTGTGGTTCTTCCCATGGATAGAAACAAGTGCCTGTGAATAAGATACTTAAGTCAGAAAAAATCCAAATAAATTTGAACATATCCCTTCTGATATCAATTTATAAATTTGGTGACCCATCTGCTTGTGGAAATTATAGAGGTATAAGTATAACAAACTGTCTTGGAAAAGTGTTTAAGGTAGATCGGGTGTCTTTTTCTGAGCATCCATTCTGGTCATGTTGCAAAAATACTTTGTTTATTTAAAAATATTATACCAAGTATCATTCAATATACAACAGAAACATCCAAAACTTGAAATTCAAAGATTAAACTATCAAAAAATTAAGTACCATTAAGTGTATTTAAAATTTTCAGAAAAAAAAATCCTTTAAAATCAAGGTCGGGTAATTATATTGAATTTGATAGGACAATTTGTGTTTTTTATCTTTTCAAGAAAATAAGACCAGTGACCCCCTATTTTTATTTGATATTTAGGATGTTTTTATGAAAAACAATTCTCTCATTATATTTTAACCAATTCTATCGTTTAAGGACTCCTCAATTAAGAAAAATTAAGTTTCCCCTATATAACCCATATGAAT
Source organism: Mytilus coruscus (assembly GCA_017311375.1). Classification (NCBI taxonomy): domain Eukaryota; kingdom Metazoa; phylum Mollusca; class Bivalvia; order Mytilida; family Mytilidae; genus Mytilus; species Mytilus coruscus. Next base: position 51,266 of record JAASAO010000822.1, read on the forward strand.
TAACTGTTATTTCGTTAATTTCAATGTATTTTAACGAAAAAACAGGGCCCGTGAACCCCAGTTTTTAAATTGAAACTTGAACGTACATTGACCTATAAGTCGTTCACAGAAGTTTAAGAAAGATCTATCATCGAACATTTTAGACACCCCAGCTACCTTAATTTAATTTTACAAAGATGATTTAGCGATTTCCTAGAATCAAACAACTTACTATGTTAAAATCAAGGTGGTTTAAGAAAAAATTGCAGAACTGTAGATCATTTTTCGTTTACCTGTATATTATATAACATTATGAAAACCGGTTTTTTTCAAAAGTTATTATTTTCTAAGGGTTAAATATTTCGCGGTGGTGTCTTGCCATGGCTTTGTTTGGACTTGTTTGTTTGCTTTTTGGCCTTGAATGTTTGTCCCTAATATTTTATTAACTATGTATTTACTTTCAGGTCTCACAGATCGAATTTATTCGTTCATAGTGTGTTAATTTACGTTTTTGATTGAGTTAAGCCTTCCAATTGATATTTTATCGTGTGTTTTTCTATGTTGTGATGTTATACTATTGTTTCAGAAAAAGGGAGAAGGTTTGGTACCATTAAAACGTTTAATCCCGCTGCAAATGTTTGCACCTGTCCTAAGTCAGGAATCTGATGTACAGTAGTTGTCGTTTGTTTATGTAATTTATACGTGTTTCTCGTTTCTCGTTTTTTAGACTAGACCGTTGGTTTTCCCGTTTGAATGGTTTTACACTAGTAATTTTGGGGCCCTTTATAGCTTGTTGTTCGGTGTGAGCCAAGGCTCCGTGTTGAAGGCCGTACATTGACCTATAATGGTTTACTTTTATAAATTGTTATTTGGATGGAGAGTTGTCTCATTGGCACTCACACCACATCTTCCTATATCTATCATGCTTTTATTTCAAAAACACTAATAAACAAATATATGTTTAAATGTAAAAGAAACTATGTGTGTGTTTTATTGATTTCCAAAAAGGCTTTTGACAGTGTCTGGAGATCAGCTTTATTCTTGAAATTACAGCTACAGGAATTAATGGCAAATTTTATAACATACTGCATGACATGTACTCTAATATTATACTCTTGTAAATATCATAATATGTATAGTAAGCCTTTTATGTGCTTATCAGAGAGTCAAAGAAGGCGAGTTTAAGTCCTACTCTATTCAATATATTTGTGGTTGACATCGGAAAGTACTTTGACACCAAATCAACAAGTCCAGTCAATTTACATGGCCAAAATTTAAACCATTTTTTATATGCTGGTGATCTATTTATTAATATCTGAATCTGCCAGTGTTCTTCAGAACTGTCTTGATTCCTTGCAAAAAGTTCTGATCGGAAACTGGCTGTGAACTTTGAAAATAACAAGCATTATAGTTTTTTCGAAACAAAAATAAATAAGAAATTTCTACTTTTATTATAGCTCTAATGCAATCGAAATCGTGGATTGTTGTAAATATTTAGGAGTTGATTTTCATAATTCTGGAAAATTTGCTCAAGCAGTGTCAAGTCTTGCAGATAAAGCTAAAAAAGCATATTTTGCCTTAAAGTCTAAACTAACTAGTCCGTAAAAACATGGCTTCAGTTATACAACTCAATGGTAATTCCTATTTTAACTTATGGATCAGAAATAAGGATTCTGAATCTAAACGTTATTTCGAAGCCCTAGACAAAAGTAAATTTGATTTGAAAAACTCGAAACTCAATTTTACAACATACTTGGGTTCATGAAAAGTCTTAGCAGTGAGATGTGAGCTGGGTGC